>VMDR010036949.1:0-10368 GCA_007922815.1 Macrotus californicus | reverse complement strand
ACATGGCAAAGGGGAGGTCAGGTGGCACATGAACTGGGGTTGTTAATCATCTAACCTTATCCTGAGTCACCTGGGTGGGCCCAATGTAATCACAGGGGTTCCCAAATGGAAAGAGGGAGGCGAAAGCGTCAGTGTCAGAGTGGTGTCATGTGAGAACTGCTGGACCAGCCATTGCTGGATCTGAAGATGAAAGGGGGCCATAGCCAGAGAACGTGGGTGCCCTTTTGAAGCTGAAAAAGCAAGGGTACAGATCCCCCACCTCCGAGTGCTTCCTGAAGGAATCCACTGCTGACATTTGATTTTAGCCCAGTGAAAGCCGTTTTGGACCTGTGACCTCTAAAACTGTAAAAAATAAATGAGTTGTTTTAAGCCAATAAATTTGTCATAGTTTTTTTACAGAAGCAGTAGAAAACTATTCAATAAAATGATGATGAACAGAAGAACTAAGACAGCTCCAAGGATAAAAATATTACAGAAATTTCCCCATTTGGATTTTTAAAGTCCATTTGCCTGTAAGTTCAAAGTTACAATATGAGAACTACCATCCATGCCATCTGTTGGTGGTGAAAGTTGACATTCTTTGTTCTTGGGCAGAGCTTTTTTTTTTTTTACCTATGAAATTGTGCAAACAAAAAGACTGAGAATAGAATGACCTTTTATGTTGTGAATGACAGTCCTTTGCCTGAAGTAAGATTCCTTATAGAGCACCTGCCTCAGACAGAAGAAACTGCTCAGACGAAGCAAGTTCAATTGAGAGTCAGAGGTCCCTTATCTGTTTCTGTACTTGGCTATGCTCATGGAATTTGACTCTTGAAAACTCAGCTCTTTCATCTTCCATTAGAGTTCATCCAAGAAGAAGGAACAGGCCTCCCTTCTTTAACTGGAAGCTGCTACCAGCAAAGAAGTCACCAATCTTTTTTACATTGTTTCATTTTGTGCTTTTACCTAAAATAGGAAAATAAGACCAAAATTATTTCTTTCTAACTCATTGTACGTTTTATTTGCCAACATGCTTAATTTTTCAACCACTAACCATGTTAAATTTTTACTTCACTTGTTCATAAATTGGTACCTTTGCTGACCTTCCCAAGTCCTCAGGTTTATTGGCTCCTGCCCTCATAGCCATACTGAAAAAGTTTTGGTTGAGTGGAAGTCAGCATGTATAATTCCAGCCATTCGTTTGCCAAGCATTGTTCTGAGTCCCGCAGCTCTGAGTGAGAATGATGAGATCTTGCCCCGATGGGGCTTCTATGTTCCAGGGGGAAGTATGGAAGACAGAAACGGAAAAACAAGCACACTTCTACTTATATGTACTGAACTGTGATTTCAGGTGGTGATAAGTATAAATAAAATAAAATCGTGGAAACCAGAGTGACTTAAGAGAAGATTACTGTAGCAAAGATGGTATCAAAATCATCTGAATTTTTAAAAACTATTTTGTCATTTATGTTTTAGAAAAAAAACTTTCTCCCTCAGCTCTCCAGATAATTTGAAAGATGTGTGAACTGGCATTTTAGGCAAAAAATAAAGGTGATTAAACATACCTGCCTGTGTGCATGTGCATTCACACATGTGCACACACACATAACAGAAACATACATGTGCACTCACCCGGAACCACCAAAGCAGTAGTTAGAATATTTGAGTTGAGTATGTGCTGTTTTCCCATAGCACCCATACTTCTTTTCCTTCATAGCATTTTATATCAGCGTGTGCTTATGCATAAATAACCATATTTATATGAAAAGATTTTAGACTTAGTCTGACTGGTTACAACTTGTAAGGTTGCAACTTCCTATCTGAGGTTATCTCATCCTACTTCCCATCCACCATTCCACTGTGAAGCAGTCATCCTAAGGGGACTCCCAGTGACTTATAAAACGGTACGCCCTTTTATACTCCCCTCACCTTGCATGAGAGCAGAATCTTGACTTGCTCCTAACCAACAGAAGTGATGGAACATCACTGCCTTCATTAGATTACATTATATAGCAAAGATGAAGGAATTGTGCAGATGTAATTGAAGTCCCTGATCAATTAATACAAAGGAAGATTGTTCTGTCTGAGCCTGACCTAATAGGTGACTTATTTAAAGATGGTCTGGAAGTCACAGACTAGAAGTAGCAGAGACTCAATCTCTGTATTTGGCTTTGAAGAGTAGACCTTCCGTGAATGCTAAAGCCCCAAGGAAATAAATTTTACCCACAACCTGAAGGAGCTTCCAAGCAGAGCCTCCAGATAAGGTAGGCTGGCTGACTCCTTGATTTAAGCCTTGTGAGACTCTTAGGGAAAAAAAAACTAACTAAGCCAGGCCTAGATGTTTTATCCTACAGAAACAGGCAAAAAAGGAATGTGTATTCAGTGGCCAAGTTTTTGGCAATTTGTTACACAACAATAGAAAACTAAAACACACTCCCTCCAATAATAAACATTCCTTGTTGCTGTCACACTGCTCCCTGAAACAGGAAATACTACTTTTGTGATTTCTGCCTACAGTCCATTTCAAATGCCTTTCCCATCCCTACCCAGTGAAATCATTTCATCCCTGAAGAATCAGCTTAGATCCCAAGTCTTTCCTCAAGGCTGCCTGATACTTCCTCTGTCCCCTGCCCACCCTCCGGCCCTCCACACATAGAATTAATCACTTCTCTCTGACCCTGGCATTGTTTCAGTACTTGCACTCTAGTATTGTTAGCAGTTTATGAGTTTCTGCACTCATTTGTGAGTTCCTTTAGAGAAAGAAACACATATCGACTTGGATACAATTTAGAGAACCATATTTTTTTAAATCTCTCCATGAGAGGTTGAAATGATAATAATTAATACTAATAATATTAATATTGAAACCAAAACCTAAGTAAAGCTGGAAACAAAGTAAAGCGCAGATGAAAGCTTTCGCCTTAGAGGTGAACTGTTAGACCTCATACATTTGAATTGATGTTTTATAGCTTCTTGCAGCTTAAAAGTAAAGAGACAAAGCCTGGAGCCTCTCAGGTAGAGAATCTAGAAAAAGAAATCCACTGTGCAGATCTAGGACCCCAAGTGGCTACAAATAGAGTGTAGAAATGCATTTTAGATGTACCTACCTGGCTGCCAATAATTAGTACCAATCATGAGCCACCCCTCATATGTCCCAAATTCCAATAATAAGTTTTTATTTATAATGATCCTTGAAACATAGTTCATTGAGAGACCTGGCAGAAAAACACTCAATTTTTCCTCCCAGATTTGTTGAGAAATTAAGCTATCACTATATAAGCTTAGGATATACATCATAATGGAAAAAAAATAGTTCTTTGGAGGAACCATCTTTATCCCAGGACTCAGAAAATTTCCATAAATTAAATTCCAAGAAATATGAACTCACATTCATAAAAGCTCAAAACAGGGAAAGGAACAAGATAAGTAAGAGGTAATAAAAACAACTGCCACCAGAATCAGACCAATGAAGACTTCAGATCCAGGAATCTTCAGACAGCATATTAAAAAAAACATGTTTTGCATATTTAAAGATATAAAACAAGAAGGTTAAAAAAATCACAGACTATAATAAATTACCAAACAGATTTTAAAAAGAATCAACCTTTTAGGAGTTAGAAGCATAATACTTTAAACACAAAGCCATCATTAGAACAACTAAAGAAATAAGGTTTAAATGGGGAGAATTTACACACAGTGTAACACAGAGAGACACAGAGATATCAATTGTGAAAGGCAAGTTAGGTGACATGGAGGACACCGGTTTTGGAGAGATCCCATGGGAGTCCAAGTCTGACCAGGAAACAGAGGAGAATCAAACTGAGCAGTCAGAGGAGAGGTTGAGAGTGACTGTAAGTTTTTGGTCACAGTTAGATGAAACTATATATTTTAATATCCTAGGCATAGTAACTACCACCCCAGGCCCAGGGAGGAAAGGGAAGGGAGAAGCACTGTACATAGAAGGCTGCCTGACGGGAGCTGTGACCTTTAGGATCAGTAACTGCTCATCAGCCCGGCAACAGGGGAGCAGTGGCAATGAGTGCCCAAATTCGCTTTCCTCCTTCCCTCTGATCTGCTCCTTGTGCCTCGCGTTATTTGAATTCACCTACAAACCAGAAGGCAATAGAGGTCACTAATGCAGTCCAATCAGGTCAGTGTCTTAGGAGATGGAGCACATAAGAAGAAGACAAAAACTGATATCCAAAACAATAAATATCTTGGGTTCCAGGTGAAAAGTTACAAGACAGTAAGTCAGAGGTAAAATTTTAAGAGACAATGGCTGAGAATCTTCTAAAATGAATGAAAGACTTAGTTATTAGATACAAGAACCCAGAAAATTCAAAGCAGGACAAGTTAAAGAAAAAAATATATAGTGGAAACAATTATGAGGAAATAGCAGAATACACACACACAAAAAGAAAATATAAATGTAGCGAGATCAGAGATTTTCAACCTTTTCATCCCATGGCACATATAAAGTAATTACTAATATTCTGTAGCACACCAAAAAATGTTACATTTTTTGCCAATCTGACAAAAAAATAGGTACAATTTGGATTCATTCACACTGGATGGCTATTGTTATGTTGGCTGTTGTCATTTTTTTTATTTGGCAATCTAAGGGAAAAGAGGTCAGTGCCCCTGACTAAATAGTCAGATATTGCTTTTTAGAAAACCCTTGTGGCACATGGGTTGAGAATCACTAAGCTAGACCAAAGAAAATATATCACCTTTAATGGAGCAGCCAGTCTACTGACAGCTAGCTTCTCAAGAGTAACAATGGTAACCAGAAAACAGTGCAATACCACTTCTGTATGCTGCAACAAAATAAATGTAAACCTAACATCTATACTCAATGAAAATACCATTCACAAATAAAAATAAATTTTTACAATTTTAGAAAAATACTGAGAGATTTGCCATGAACAGAATCATTAACTTAAAATTGTAAAGAATTTTCTTCAAGCTAAAACAAACTTATCCCACACCGAAGGTTCTAGACACAGGAAGACATTAAAAGCAAGCAAGTTGATAAATTTGTAGTATTTCTTGTAAAGACTTTTATAAAATTATCATAATAATATCTAATGAATTAAAAAATCAATATAAAACTAAAATACAAGTGAGGCACAAAGTTGTTGGAGATAAAATTTTCCTGCAGTGTTTGGAAGGAGGTTTAGATCTTGATTGATATTTGACGTTAAAGTATGCATATTAAAAGTTTAGAGTAAATGCTAAAAGATAGTGCTAGTACGTAGAACTTTCAAACCAGTAGAAAAAAAAAAGACTGGAATAGAAACAAATATTCAGTAATACAAGAGAAGTTGAGAAAGGAGAGCAATAAAATATGAAAGACAGGACAGAGTGAGCATCAAAATCTATAAAACAAAAACTTATATAACTGAAAAGAGACACAGACAAATCAAGAGTTACAGATGAAGATCTTATCCTTTACAACAGTATGGATGGGCCTGGAGACCATTACGCTCAGTGAAATAAGCCAGTCAGAGAAAGACAAGTAGCATATGATCTCACTTATATGTGGAATCTAATGAACAAACTGAACAAACAAACAAAATAGAAACAGACTCATAGATACAGAGAAGAACTAACATCTACAAGAGGGGAAGAGTGTTGGCAGGGCTGGGTGAAAAAAGTGAAAGGACTAAGAAAACAAACCCTCATCGACACAGCCAACAGCATGGAGATTACCAGAGGGAAAGATGGCTGGGGGAGGTGGAGGAGAGCAAAGGGGGCACACACTGTGACGGGAGGAGACTTCACTTTGGGTGGTGAATACAATGTAATATAAAGATGATGCATTACAGAATTGCACAGTGATACCCATATAATTTTATTAACCACTGTCACCCCAATAAATTCAACAAACATTTTAAAAGAGTTACAGATGAAGATTTCAATACCTGCTTTGAATAAATGACATAACAAGTAATGAGGAAACAGTGAGTACCTGGAACATTTAAACACTATCAACCAATTTGACCTAGTTGACATATATAGGACACACCAATAAAGAAGAGTAAAGTATACATATTTTCAAGAAAATATGGAACGTTTACCAAGATGCACGAAACCTGCATCACAAAATAAGCCTCAATACGAAAAATTCACCATAATACAAAGTATGTTTTAAGACTATAATAAAATTAAATCAGAAATCAACAGCACAAAGATATCTGGAAAATACATAAGCATTTGGAAACTAAATAACACATTTCTAAATAATCCATAGGTCCAAAAAGAAATCAAAAGGAAAATGAGAACATAGGTTCTACTGAAATAAAATGATTCAAAAATATACTGAAATTTGGGAGGATCCTGATAAAGCAGCGCTGAGGAAATTTATAGCTCTGTATTAGGAATTTATGCCTATATTAAGAAAAGCAGGATCTCAAATAAAAAAACTTTACTTTTTCCTTAAAAAATGAGTAAAACAAAAGCAAGTTAAACTCTAAGCAGGCAGAATAAAGAAAATAATAAGAAAACAATGATGGATAGTATCATTCTTTAGATAAAAATTATTTATCTTACTTCAATAAAAAAAAATAGCAATGGGGTAAGACCCACCCTGATTTCCTCCCTCTCTGACCTACTCAATCCTTAGATGAAAGAAAGCACCTAGGATCATAATAATGACAATATAAGACAAACAAGACTGGCTATGGCCAGAACTGAATTCACCAATGTCAGTGCGATGTAGAAAAGGCAGGAAATAGCTAAGACAAAGGGACTGATCAGGTGCCTGGAAATGCAAAGAGCACCCATTAGATGACTCAAGGATTCTGTGAATAAAGGAGAAAACAATCTTCCAGCTGTGGTTTTGGTAATTGTTCTGGCAAAGGCTTTGAGCCAGAGATAATCACTACCGTATACCTATTGTTATAGACAGAATGTTTGTGCTCCGCCCAAATTCAATGTTGAAGCCCCAAACCTTAATGCGACTACATTTGGAATAGGATCTTTGTGATGTGATTAAGGTTAAATGAGAACATAAAGGTGGAGCCCTATCGGATAGGATTAATGTCCTTATAAAAAATAGACAGGAGAAAGCTATCTATCTCTGCTTCTCTCTGTCTCTCTCTGCTCCCCACCTCCCACCCTACTTCCTGCCATGTAAGAACATGGGGAGAAATGAACAGTCTGCAAGCCAAGAAGAAGGCTCCCACCAGAACTCTATCATGCCAGGCCCTTAATCTTGACCGTCACCCCCCAAAGTGTGAGAAAACTAATTTCTGTTGTTTAAGCCACCCAGTGTATGGTGTTTTGTTATGGCAGCCTGAGATGACTGAGACATCTATAGTTTTATTTCATTCCATTAGGCAGATTTTTGCCCGGTAAAGGTGGGCCACGTGTTAACCTTTTGTAGAACGAAAACACAAAATGTGCATGAGAGGAAAGATCCTGGTTTTTAGGGCAACACTCAAGTGGGTGAGGGGCGATAAGAGAGGACTTGAGCTCTATGTTGCTTGATGGCCTTAGATGGAGACTGTCCGCTAAGCCGAAGCATCCGTCCCTCCCAACTTCTTCCTCCTGTCTCTACTATTCCGATACATCGAGCATCGCCATGTCACCAGAGTGACCATGGACCTTGGAGAGCAGAAGAGTAGGGATAAAACTCCACTCCAGTTGCTTTTTTCCTTTTGTGCTTGCTCAGTAAATAATGCAACAACTCGTTTGCAAAGAATTTTTAAAATTAATATATGCCAGAAACAGAGACTGATAGGCTCAGCTCTTAACAAGACACTATTTCACTGGAACTGGGATAAGAATTTCAAAAAATGTTATGCCTATTCACAAATCAGCCTGGGGATAGAATTCCATCAGCCTAATCAGGATCCTTCCCTTTGAAGTTCTCCTTTTGTCTCTCCACGGCTTTTCCTCCGGAATCCTGATTTCATGCACGAGACGATAAATATACAGGCGTGTTGGGTGAGCTCGTTCAGTCTAATAAACTTCCATCAAAGTCCAAACGAAGTGTGAAGCTAAAAGATTTTGATTATTTTCTCACTTATACAATCACATTATCTTAAAAAAAGTCTTCTATCAAAATGTTCAGTGTTTTTTAAAAGACCAGAGATTACAGGAAAATAGCTAGTCTCTAAACTTGTTCTTAATTTTAAAACGCAATCTGTTGGGATCATGACAATGTATAAACCCCACAGAGAGAGATGCGAGTTCTGTTTATGTCTATAACATGAAATAATTACAAATGCAAAGAATTTTGAAGACATTTAAAAGAAGATATGTATTGAAAAGATAAAAATTACGTTAAACCGTGACCGCTGTGGGCATCCATTACTGTCTTGCTGTACCTGAGTCATTTGGTCCAGGGGCTCGTCTTCCCCTTTCACTATCTTTACTATGACAATGATTCATTCACTTAGTAACCTACACATCATGTTCAGTCAGAGAGCACAGCCAAGCAATTTAAAGCCATTTAGAAAATTCAAAGTCTATCACATCCACAAATATGGATTTAACCTTTATTTAGCACCTCGTATGCTATTTCTTAGCCAGTTTTGGGTTTTTTGTTGGGTTTTTTTTTTTTTTTTTTTTGCTGTTCCTGCTCCCTGTGTTTCCAGCCTGCTTAATTTTAGTCAGGTTTACTACCAAAGCCAAAATTCTCAGCTATCTTTCCATATAGGCAGGTGTCCAAGAAAACCAAACAAACAGAAAAAAATGAAAGGATGCTATTTTAGGTCCTATGAATACTATAAGCCAGCTCTTATGAAAATTTAAATTTTCATATTTTGATGGAAAGAGTACACATATTTTGAAGAAAATTTTAGGATGCCATTCTAAGAGCATATGAATTAAACTATTTTGTATTGGCCATAAAAAGCATTAGCATATGTTGCAAAGGTATATTTCCTCATGAAGCTTCACAGGAATTAACTGCTTTTCATGAAAATACCTCTATAGTTTGTTATAAATGTCAGTGGCATCTATTAAATGGGTAATGGAGTTTCTGAGTTTTTCTTATAATCTATATACTCTCGGGCTCAATGTTTGTTGTCATTTAATATTGTCAACAAATGTTTATTGAGCTTGGGGCAGGAATTGCATTATCATTCACAATCTCTACTGTGGTGAATATTAAAGGAGATAATGTTTATGACCATGCCTAACACTTCATGAGTATTCAGTAAATACTGGCGTATTTATGGTTCCTGTCCTCAAAAAGCTTATGGCCTGTTAAGGTTGACCAGGCATTGACCACAGTGCAATTTTTTAACATTGTGATGGAAAAGCATGGTATAGAAGCAGAGAAGGTTGGAGTCACTTAAATCAGACTACGGTCACTAGAAGAAATTGCATTTGATGTGAATTTTAAAGGACATGTAAAAGTTAGCTAAATGGCAGGAAAGGGAAATTTATTCAAAACTGATGGAACATGGAAACAGAGACCAGAGGAGAGGGGGAGGGGAGAATGGGCAAAAAAAGGGAAGAGAAATGGAGTCAATAATATTGTGACAAGTTTGCACGGTGACAGATGACTACTAGAATGAGTAAGGTGATTATACTGTAAGGTACAAAAAATGTCAAATTACTATACTGTACACCTGAAACTAATATGACTAATACAATACTGTATACCAACTACACTTAAATTTTTTTAAATATTTTTAAACTGGTGAAACAAATTCCTATGGAGGTGAAAGGAAATGGGGTCCAGAACTCAGAGGGAAAGCCACTATGATGCCCCGACTGGAATGAAAAATTGTTTTCATGATCATAGATAATATGTTTACGAGTAATTTTTTTTATCCTCATCCAAGGACGTTTTCCCATTGCTTTTAGAGGTGAGGATGGGAAAGAGAGAAATATGGATGGGAGAGATAAGCACTCCTCAGCCGCCTCCTGTGCCCGCCCAGACTGGGGATCAAATCGGCAACCCAGGAAAGTGACCTGACTGGGAACCGAACCCTCAGACTTTCAATTAGGGCACAGCAATCCAACCAACTGAACAACACCAGCCAGGGCTGTTTGTGAGTACTTATGTTGGTTTTTATGCACTTTAATAAAACTATCAAAGAAAATCTAATAAAATTAACTCAGAATTACATAACTAATTATTGTTAGCTACTAATATAGACCCCAAAGTGGAAACATTATTTCTCCTATATTGGAACCAATGTTTTAAAATATTTATTCTTTCATTCAATAAATATTGCAATAAGTTGAATGATAAGTATAATCAGCCTGGCCCGAAAAAATGTCTTATATATGTATTCATACTACAAAGTACTTTCACCCTTTTAGTAAACATTGTTTCACCATTTATTTCAACAGTTCCTTTCCAAACTGAACACTGAAGTGCTTGTAAATTCCATCATCATAAATGGTACGAAGAGATGGTGATTATTT
>VMDR010036948.1:0-10360 GCA_007922815.1 Macrotus californicus | reverse complement strand
TCACATAGATTTCTCAGAAGAAACCAAGACAGCGACTTCTTTGACAATGAAATGTACAAAATAAATGACATGTCAACAAGTAAATTAGCATTCCCTTTCTGAGCAGCTGGGTCATGTTTCCTTTTCAAAATCCTCAGTCCCATGATACGAAATAATAATAATCTAAAAGACTTCATTCAATGATCAATATATTGACATAACCTCTATAAAGAGACACACAGTGTTTTAATTGATTCCATGAATCCATTAAATGGAATATTAAACCCAAGTCTACAAATTATATGGTAAGAGAAAATTTTTTTTTATTTATTAACTATTTTTCTCCAAGTTCTGGATAATGGATCACAAAAGATACAAAAACTCTTATACTTAACATATAGTAAAAGAAGGCCAACACCACTAAATCTTTCACACAAACAATATCACCACAGAAATATAATAGACAAGTTAAACCATGTTTACTTACCAAAAAACTTCCAAAGGCTGAATTAAATATTGCTGCTGCCTATAGAGAAAATAAATGGGGGGAAAACTTGCTGAAGGTGAGTAGGAAGAGAAAAAGCCAAGATTATCATCGTCCCATCCCCACTATCAAAAATCTCAACACACTGACACGATAAAGCGAAGTTCGTCACTGCCCACAAAAACTGCCAACGGCCTATAGTTTCCTGAGACAGACGAGCTGCAGCTGAGCAACTCATAGATACCAGGTCTCAGAAGCAAGCAGAGAGGCTTGCCAGGGGACGCTCGGAACCTTTGTGACAGTACCAAAGAATTGCGACCCACAGGAAACCGAAGCCTTGTTGTTACTGATTTTGCTGCTGAAGAGGAGACAATCAGAGAGTGATTTATTCATAAAAAAAATTTCATACTACTGGGAAAGGAAACCCAGAATTGTTCAGAAAACATGAACCACTCTCTTTCAGGGAGCCTGAGTCCTAGGAGATCCCCACAAAGTGAGATCGGTGGTTTCCATACAGCACTCATTAAAATTATGAATGATGTTTTCAGACCATGGAAGTTATTGCTACTCCATTTGTTCTACAGTAGAAACAAGCAGAAAAACTTCTACTGGGTGTTCAAAGTTCAGAGAAGAAATATTTGACTTTGCTTACCTAAATATCCAGGGAATACACAGTAGAAGTAATACAGCTCTTAACTTTAAATCAATGTCTGTATTCCATGAAGCTACACTTGAGTCCTAAAAGCATCTCGCATTATTCAAAAAGGATAGGAACTTGTATAACATCCCATTTGATGAAAGAAAGGAGAAGGAAAGAAAAAAAAAACAATAAAAGGCCAAAGGAGGGATAGAAAAGCCCTACTGACATCACCTGCAGATCCAGAGCAGAATCAAGTTAATCATCGTGGACATTAGCAGCCACATCATAGTAAGAAGACGATGTCAGTTTAGCAAGTTTGAACCAAGTCCAAAGCCAAGCTAAGAGCTGTCGCTGAAAATGCCTTCTGCTCCAGAAGAGGATGCAGTGAGAGTGCATGGGTAATGAGATCCTTGGCTCCAGAGAGCTTAGCTCTCCTGTTCAAGTTCATAATTAATTCAAAGCTTTGATAATTTCATTAGATTTCTCCTTTGCTGGCCCCATCAATAAAAGATGGCACTGGACCACACTTCCTCTGCGGCACACACACAGGCACAGACCAGGGAAAGCTTTGCTTCCTGACAGGGGTAAGGGCATATGGTGCTCCATGTTGCGTGGGGAGCAGTGGAAAAAAAATGAAGACTCGGCTAAATAAAACATTGCAGACGACAACTGCAAACTGGAGCAACATAAACATATCTTCCTGCAATTCCGTTACGGATGATTCAGGAAAAAAGTTTTAAGTGGGGAGAAAAATAAGTAAAATGGTAGATACAACTGAGCTGTGCTGAGATCAACAAGGAACGCTGCCTTCCTTTCTACAAAAATGCACCTTCCCCACACACAGTGTTAATTTCCAGATCCTATTTTGTGCTTAAAATGGACTGATCTCTGTTTTTAGTAAAGGAATGAAGTCTTCCCCTTTGAGCTCCCCTCTTCCAAATCTGCTTCTTGCCAGTGCCTTTCACCAACCTTATACTAGGTAACTAACAGTTTTGCTTAACATTAAAAAAAAAATGGATGGTTAGAAATAAAAAGGCTTAGAAGCCAAGTAAAACAAGTATCAATTACTACTCATCGGACCAAATCACCACACTCGTGCTCCCGCCAGGTCTCTTTTTAAACCCAAACACAAGAAATATGTGTCATATGACTGGCTGTGTTTCCGCATTCTATAAAATGACAGTGACATCTTAGGCACCCAAAGATGCTGCAGGCAAACTTATTTTAAGTTGTTTTGCTGACAGAGGTGATGGATTTGGACTCACTCACCTACGCTACCCTCAGTCCTTCCGTGCAGTGAGATCCGGCAACCATTGGTGAAAGCATCAGGTACTCTGAAGAATCATGTAAAATCAGATACTACACCAAGAATCTAGGGCTCGACCTCAGTAGATAATTAAAATCATAGTTGGCTCTATCCTCCACTTGTAGCAGAGGAAGGGATTATGTTTTCCAGAGTTCCCATGAGTGACGATATTCATAGAGTATTGAACTGATACACAAGGGACGTGGTGTCTTCCGACTTAATGAGGAATTCCCAGTTCCTTGGCATGGCATACGAGGCTCTCCATAAACAGGTCTCTGCCTGGAGAGAGGTCTCGTTTCCTGCCTCAAAGTTTACATTCTGACAATTCTCCAAACTCACCATGCTGCTTCTTCCCCCTTTCTCCTGTGACCTGGAGCTCCCTTCCCTACCATTCTCCCTTCCTCTACCGCTGATCTCAGCAACTCCGCTTGGGCACTGTCCTTCCAAGAAGATTCCAACTGCCTCCTCCACACACACACACACTGACACTGCTAGGTGGACTCAGTGTCCCCGTGCCTGCTGCCACAGCACCCTGAGCACACCGCGGCCATGGCACTGGTCACACTGTGGAAATGACCTATCTGTGTGGCTCCCTGCCCCACTGCAGACAGAAGTCTTCTAAGGAAGAACCCTGATGAAGCCCATCCTAAGTACCTGTATCTTTGTTATGCATTGCTGAAATAAGTTACCCCAGAAATGTCCAAAGTCTACCGCACCTGCTCAGTTACTCTATGTGTCCGGCAGAGTCCAGGGACTGGAAGACACAGAGGGCTGGACCTGCCCAAGCCAAACTGAGCAACAGCAATGACAGATTTAGACTTCAGTCTCCCACCTGAGAAAAGCATCTCTGACATCTTGTTTTACTTTCCATAACCTCCCAGTTATGATCCAGTGACATAAATATACTTAACATAAATAATGTTTTAAAACATACCACTGCCATAAAGCAATTGAGTCAGTTAAGTAAAATCGAGAATTACCAAGGAATACGATGCAGCCATTAAAAAGAGGATGGTCTGCCTATACTGATAGGAAAGCACGCTGATCTTTCAAGTGAAAAAGCAAGTTTCAAAACACTGTGTAATTCCTTCGGTATGTTCTTTTCCACAACAAGCAATTCTCAGGCACCTGCTGGGTATGCTACAATTCAACTCAATTTTGCCACTATCCGCCTGACACAAGTGTCAGAGCCCACTAGTTAAGGGCTCATTCCCACAAGACTGTCCGCATTTCGGATGTCAATCATAAGTCCAAGTTGTCTCCTGTGCTCCTGGCCAACTGGCTATAAATCAAAGGTTCCCACAACCCCATCCTTGAGTTTGATTCATTTGCTAGAGCAGCTCACAGGACTCAGGATACCAGTTTACTCACTAGATTGCTGCTGTATTAGGGAAGGATATAACCCAGGAGCGGCTAGATGAGAGAGATGCACAGGGCAAGGCACGGGAAAGGGGACAGAGCACTCTGTCCTCTCCAGGGGCACCAAATAGAAGTTCCTTATTACAAATCACAGTATCGCATTCTGATGGTGTTAATATTTACACACACACATATATACAGGTATGTACAAGAAAACACTAACACTATTTTTTCTAAAAGGGATCACAAAAAGAACTCCTAACTATGGTTAAGTTTGTTGAATGGGATTGGGTGAGGGTCGTTTTTATTTTTCATTTTGTTCTCTGTCCTGTTTGGCTTCTGTTTTTAACATGTTACTTTTCTATATTTCACAAGAGTTATCTGGCCAGGGAGATGATCAGTTACTTACTGTTTGCATTTTAAATTCCTTTGTGTTAAAATGTAATAAATATTACATTTTAAAATGAAATTAAGGCCCTGGCTGGTGTGGCTTGGTGGATTGAAAGCTGGTCTGCGAACCAAAGGGTCACTGGTTCAATTCCTAGTCAGGGCACATGCCTGGGTTGCGGGCCAGGTTCCCCGGTGGGGGGCGCGTGAGAGGCAACCACACATTGATGTTTCTCTTTCTCTCTTTCTCCCTCCCTTCCCCTCTGTCCAAAAGTAAATAAATAAAATGTTTTTAAAAAATGAAATTAGGATTTCAATCCCTACTTGGCACATTAGTGGTATCTCTTGCCTGCTGCCTGACAAGCTGGAAGATGGTCACCCTCTGGCACGCGTCACTGTGCTGGGGAGGAGAAGCCACAGGACGAACCCAGGGCATCTTCCAGGGGTATGTCTAGGGTGTGTATATGTGGTTTTGAAAGTAACCCCAAAATCCACTATTACTTTTGCATTAAAACAAACACAGCTAAAGAAAACACAAACCTTACAAATTGATATCAAACATGAACCATCAAAGACAGTTTGTTCTGAAGGTGGAACCCTTCTGGTTATATGAGCAGATTCTCTCTGGATATGAGTTTTCTCTCCTCGGCCCACTAGAAGTCATACTTGAGACAGTGCACTGATTTTTAAATACAGCATTTCATTTATTTCTTTTGCTAGAGACAATTTAATTACCTATTCCCTGCCTAGAACACTGCATTCTATGAGAATGCTCCCTTACAGCAAGAATTCTGTCTAATTTGTATAGAATTGTGTGCTCAGTGCCTAGAAGAGAACCTGGCTCGTAGTAGACCCTCAATAAACATTAATAAATGAATAAATGAATGAATACTTCTTGTGCTAACTGAATGTCCTGCACAGTAATGTTTTTATTAATGAACTCATGAAACCCATCTGCAAAGTGCATGCTTTGGTATAATCACATTTGAAGGATAATTAGATCAATGCTAACTGAAAAAAAAATAGTCCATATTGAGGTGATTTTTTAATACTGTATAGATTGGCTTCCTTTATATTACACATTTTTTGATAATACATTGCTTTTAGTATCAGCCTAATTTTACCCAATATATAGTATTTTACAAATGTTTCATTATATATTATACGGCTTGTCTTTATTAAATTATTTTGGAAAATTGAGCAAGTTCCATAATGAATTAATTTCTTCATAACTTTGGAATTATTTGAAATAAAAAGAAATTTTTTTAGAAACCTGAAAACAATGGGACAGAGTCCTCTGACTCATAAAAGCAAGTTTTCACATTAAAAGCTGAATGCTTTTAAACATTACGAAGATCTACCTTCCAGTGAGCCCTTCACCTTCGCCTCCCTCACTGCCCTGCACTGACCACATTCCGCGCCCTGGAGATGCGCAAATTTGTAACCCCTTTTAAATGACTGCGCTTCAAACACATGAATGTGGCTGGGTCCTACTCACGTCTTCTCTTAGACACTGCACCTAAAACTTGCACTATGCTGGTGTAACATCCCTCTTCTCCTTCCCTCATCAGTGCACTGAATTAAAAAATGAAACCCATTGTTCACACTGAGTATAAATAATCTATTACAGGTCAATTTATGAAACTTCCAGTTTTCACTGTTGCATACTCTGCTTCCCCAGTCAATGTATACAGAAATGTTTGCCAAAATGTCAAAATGGGGCACTTACGGTTGTTTCAGAACTCCTGACAATGCTCCAAGCAGAGAATGTGGGCAAGTATCTGTTCTAAAGTGAGATATGCGTCTTTGTAGTACTTACTAAAAGACATGAAAACTAGGCCAAGGGACCATTTTGCATGCAGGCAGATAATAACCAACCAGAAATTCTAGAGGAGATTAGTAAGAAAACGCCCAGGAACAGAGCATCTTCTGACTCTTTTCTCTCCTCTGGGGGAGAAAGCTCACTGCCCACCACACATCCAAATTGGGGAAGGGGACAGTGTATTCAAAAGAACCAATAGTGGGGATAGGAGGAACTGTGGGGAAGCAAGAATGGTACTGCTGTCCCGTGCTGGAAGTTTACTGGGGGAAGAAAGTCTTTGCAAGGCGGCCAAGGAGCCGAGCGCGCGTCATGAGAGTTCTGGGAGACACCACGGTGTATTCATTCCCTAGACTTGGATGGGGGCAGGTTAGGGAGGGGGTGTACATGAACAGACAGGTGGGGAGGCTGCCTAGAATGGGCCACAAGGGTGGGACAAGGAGAGGGTAAACTGGGCCAAGCGTACTTCAATTCTGTGATGGGGTTCAGGTTCTGTCAACTCCATATGGGCCAAGTAGATGCCTCAGAGGACTGCCATCAAACGTGATTCATCTGAAGAGACCCAAAATAGCAGCAGCATTTCAGGGAAAGAGAATTCAGCAATAAGAGGCTAAGAGACATGTTTAGGAGCAAAGGTGTGTGTACTCTAAAGAACTCCCTCCCCTAACCTGTCTGGCAAAAAGAGCTAGCCTGTGGACACCTGCCATGACAGAGGGCACCGAGGGTCAGATCACAAGAGCACCAAGAAAAAAAGACCATCCCATGGTCTCTAATGCATCCGTTCTCCCCCTGGCTCTAAAGAGATAGGAAGTAGGGAGGGTGAGAAGGTAGAAGAATAGTAGAACAGTTCATGCCCTCTTCCCCAATGGTCCTGCTTATCTTACTTTAAATTTTTATATATCATACTCAACAGACACAAACTACAAGCATTCCCCTTAAGATTGGGAGCAAGAGAGGGATATCTGCTTTCACCTCTCTTATTCAACATAGTACTGGAAGTCTTAGCCATAGCACTCAGACAAGAAGAAGAAATAAAAGGCATCCAAATTGAAAAGGAAGACATAAAACTGTCATTATTTGCAGATGACATGACACTGTACATTCAGAACCCTAAAAATTCCACCAAGAAACTGCTAGAACTGACCAATGATTTCAGGAAATTAGCAGTATACAAAATTAATATCCTAAAATCATTTGCATTTTATATGCCAATAATGAACTATCAGAAAGAGAAATTAAGAATCCCATTCACACTTGCTATCATATATGTATATCTTCATTAAGAAAAAAAGTACAATTTTCTATGTTTTAAATAAACAGGTTAAGCCTACGATGGGAAAGGAGGGAATTTGGAGTTTTAAACTAGACTAGCCTGGATTGTTTAACACCAAAAAGCTAATTCTCATTACTAAGTCTATGTTTGTAACTAAAAGTGACTAGAAACCAGGAGATGTGCCAGAGATGCTGTCAAAGGAGAGGGTGGGGATGGGAAATCGAGTCCATGAGATGGCATCTCGTGTAGTGCATGATCCTCACATTCACACCATCCAATACAGAGATTATGATAGCACAATATTTTAAATGCAAATATGAGCAAAAACAAACAAAAGAAAACACCAAGTATAAGACACAGAAGTTAGTCAAAACCAGAGAGGTAAAGCACGCCGGTGGACGCTGCACTCGCTCAGGAATCCTGACTGTGACCGTGGAGTAAGGCGAGACACAGGGTGCGTCCTGCAAAGAAGGGTGGGAGGCGGAAATGCCCCCCACTGCAGGGGGAGCAGAACAGAGAGGACTGCTCCACCGCAGAGGAGCAACTAGAAAGCTCCACTGACGAAGCCAGGAAAGTAACACAAGGCCTCCATCAAGGGTGGACAAGGGGCTGAAGCTACACTGCCCAAGTGATTCAAGAACCCCAAACTCATGATTAACTCAAAGAACAGAGAAGATGGATCAAAGACCAGTGGAACTCCTGAAGCCTGGAAAGACACAAATGCAAAACATCTTTGAGGCCACACTTGAACAATCCAGACCGAAGTGGGTGCCCAGATAAAACAACCCCCGCTGACAGGGGGTTACAGTGAAAAACCCCAAACAATGTGAGAAAGCCGTGCAGGACGACAGGACGAAAGGAGGAGAAACTGGGTTTTTCACAACACACTACAGAAGAAAATACGGGATAAATTAAAGACCTACGGTTGGAAGGCAAAACTTCAAAAGTTTTAGAACAAACTATGAGAGACTATCTTTATGCCTTTAGAAAAGGAAACATTTTTTTTTTTAAGTAAGATTTTAAGTAAGACACAAAAAGTATACAAGAGTAAGGAAAAGCTAGGGTTGCCATGCAACAAAGTTCTGGCCCATGAGATATAAACTGATATGTGTGCCTCACGGGGTGGGGGAGCAGGGAGGTTAGCTTCTGGCACTGCCTTTCGTCCCTTCTTCCCGCCTAGTACAGTGACAGCTATTTTGTGACCAGAAAAGAAAGACCAAAATAATGCAGAGATAGCCACTCCAACATGCCACAGAACAAATGCCAGCATTTCCTACCTACAGGCATCTTGGTAAATGAGAAAATAAGTCCTTGCCTGGCTAAGCTACTTAGAGTCTGATTTTCTACTCTTTGAAGCCTAACAGATACAATCACGTTCCTAAACAAGGTAGAGAATCATAAAGGACTAACCAGGCAGTGCTTCCTCTAGATAGGCGTATTAAGCGTTATTTAGCACTATCCCTTGTTCCCTTTCCACATGGCCTAACACAAAAACAAAGAAAAGAAATCTGACTGTTGGTGACAGTTGTTGGAGGCCTAAGCTGCACTGTCTTGCCCTGGAAAAGATCCTCAATTATGTGAATTTATTTCACTTCAGCCTCTGATTAACAAGGAGAGCTGTCCTTAATATGTACTTCCTTTCTAAGCATAGGTTCAGTTTGAAAAATAAAGACATCAAAGATTAAATTCCAATCCTTGGGCTTCCACTAAATATGGAAACACAGAATATTTTCTTTTTACTTGTCAGGTGTTTTGCAAAGTGCCATTAAAGGCAAAAAGAATAAAAATAAAAGAATTGGGAAAAAGTTTATTCTGTTTGTTTTAAAAGTCAATTATAATGGATTTCTCATAAGCATCTTAGTTTTAATTTTAATATCGACTATTTAATTACCACTATTTTCACTGTATAAATCTCATAACAAGTAATACAAGAAATGTACTGTTATACATTTCCTTATTACATTTAAGTACTATTGAACCATAATACAGAAGTAAACATACAGGACATCCATTAAAATGAGAGTTTATACACCCTGCTCAACATTAAAGGGGCATTTTCTATTTGATTCCACTATTTGTTACTGTGTGTTTAGATTTTATTTACTTATTTTTAGAGAGAGGGGGAGGGAAAGAGAAATAGAGGGAGAGAAACATCCATCGGTTGCCTCTCTCACGCCCCCCCAACTGAGGACCTGGCCCACAAGCCAGGCATGTGCCCTGACTGGGAATCAAACTGGCAACCCTCCGGTCTGCAGGTCGATGCCCAACCCACTGCACCACACCAGTCAGGATTGTTACTGTACTTTTTAACCAGCAATGGCTAAGAAATAAAATACTGTTTTGAAATCAGTTTTGAATATTTCTTCTCAACAAATAAATCTAAATGGAGACTATAGTACTGCTACCAAGGCCTTCACCAATTTAAAGAAAGATTGATTTTAGAACATGCACCATTAACATTCACCATTTTCATGATCACTTTCACTCTTTGTTTTAAAACCATCACAGAAATGAACGGAAGTTCATTTATATGCAAGTTAAGAGTAAATGACATTCAGCCACTTTCCTTCGAGTGAGCTCTATTTCTTGCCTATTTCTACAGGTCCCTTTCTTGATACCGATGTTAAACATTATTTAATATCCTTAATCTTGAAGTGAGCGAGGGATGAATATTCTTGTTTATAACTATTCATCTCAATTCAGGCCCGGAAAAATATATTCAAGTTACTGTTTCTGGGCACTAAATTGAATCAGGTGTCTTCTCCTCTTAAGGAAATTAAGTTGCTTTTGTGCAAGAGTGTTTTAATGAGCACAGAGCCCGCCGACAGTGATGAATGGGAACAACACCAGAGAGAGCATGCGAGCAGGACAATATGTGCGTGCAACAGACTTACAGCCTATTTTTCACTGACTACTCTGAATGACTTCGCTGTTTCTTAAGGGGCCTATTAATCTCAAATTTAGTTATTACACAACGTTTATTTGAACATATATTCTGCGGATGATGACAGTTAATAAAGGAAATCTTTCACAAGCTGTATTTTTACATATTGTTCCAACTACAGCTCCCAGTCATTTGATGGTGTTGATGGAATAACCTACAATGGGCTGAG
>VMDR010036947.1:0-10360 GCA_007922815.1 Macrotus californicus | reverse complement strand
GAGACAGTGGAATGGCTGCAAGATTGCATGATTCCAGCGGCTATCGTTGCTGTTGATGAGTGCCTCCGATTTTCTCAGTTCACGTTTTACTAATTTAGAGGCCAGCAGAGCTCTGTTGATCTGATTCTACAGAACTTAATCAGCTTCTTTAGAGTTTCTGAAGTCTCGTGGTCTGGACAAAGCCTCTCCATATGTGTGAGTCATCACACATTTTTCTAGGCATCACACCCCCTCTGCCTCCCATCTTGTGCAATGACTTAATTTTCCCCCATGGCGCTTTAGAACTGTCGGCGAGAAAGGTCTGTGAGCTGTCCTACTGAGTTACAGGAAATGAGAACCTGGTTTTAGGGAAAACGGCTCCGCATGTGCGTTACTGTGAAGGAAATGTAGTATTTCCTCAGTTTTGCAGAGGCTAAAAGAAATAATTTTCCTTATTTCTTAAAAACAACAAGAAAAATGATACAGTGATCTCCTTTGCTATTCAAATCAGGTATTTAGAGGTGCAGAAGTCTAAGCTTGTCCTTTCATTGAATGCAGGTGAATTGTGTGGATATACTAGTCACTAAAGTTGCAAAAGGCTCTTTTTCTCAGAAAACCCTAGGAAGGTCGCCAGAGGGGTCCCCCTTTTTGGATGATGTGTAATAAAAGCACGGGCACAAATCCCTGTCAGCATCCAATTCTACAACAAACATAATTTTATGCCAGGGTTAATTACAGCAGATGACCCTCAACTTAAACACTATTTTTATCATTTCTTCATTGACAACTCTGTACCCTCGGGCATGGCTTCCCTGCAGGAAAAGGTGAGGATCAGCATCTCATTCATGTAATCTCCCATTTCATGCTCTTTCCCCCTCATTTGAAAGGAAGGCCTCGCTAAGCGGTCAAAATGCGCCAGGGTGGATGAAAGGTCCCGGGAGTGGGTGGGAGGGGAGGACATGCACCACCACTCCCCTGGCCACCACCTGCTCATTTCCTTCTTACCCCACCCTTCCTACATCATCTATGCTGGGTGATCAACCTTCGCCCAGTACGATTCCTTTTGGAACATGGTACAGTATTAATAAATAAAATAGAGAACTGTAATTATATTGGAAGAACTGGAAGAAATTCCTGTTAGTGCTTTGAAAATAATTGTAATTATGAAAAATAGTTGTAATTTTAACAGTCAGAGATACTTCTGGTCTAAACGTATTTAAGTCCCAAATCTAAGACTTTAATAGAAAGGTAATCCAAATACAGCTGATTCTTGTTATTTGAGGTGGTTATGTTCTGTAAATGGCTGAGAACACTGAGTTAGTAAATACTGACTCCTACGGGAAACATGGGGTTAGGTTCCTGCAAGCCTCTGGTCCCATTTTCATTAAATGATCAATATATAACCTTGTTTTATGTGTACACATTGTTTAATATATAGTTGAGTCATTAACGTTGAATTCAGGACCGATAATGCTGTAGCTCATGCCTGAATGAAAGTTATCTAACATCTAAGATAGATCATGAAACTTAAGTGACATGTTTTCTCCATAAGGCACGTCACAGCCTTCTTGTGCTTAGGACACTAACCAGCACTTCAGTACTATGCTTGGAAGCCATTTTAATGGGCAAAATTACTGACAAAACCCACAGAAATAGATTGCAGAAAGGTCACTGGTTTACATTATGAGAGCGGAAACAAGAAGACGGAGCATCAGCTGTACACGTGTGTGCTGGGCGGCTCGAGGTCCTCACCCCTCTGTGCAATACCAGTTATTATTGCTGGTTTACACACTCATGGTGCTGTCTGACATTCAAGGTTGCTGTCTTCTGCCTCGTGCTTCTGGCCTAACCTGTAACCCCCTCACAGCTATCTTAGAGATGGAAAGGAAGCCTTCTTGAGCATTTTTAGCTATTTAATTACATTATGGCTTTCAAAAAATAGCACTTTCCACTGTTCCCTGTGTGGTTTAAGAAGTAATAAAAATTTTCAAAATCTCAATATAGCTATTGTAGTACTTACCGACAAAACCTTAACTTTTTAAAGATTTACTAGTTATTCTGGGTCAGGAGTCAGCAAATCTTTCCAGTAGAGGGCCAGATAATAAATATTTTAGGCTTTGCCGGCCAGCCATCTCTGTCACAACTACTTACCTCTGCCACTGTGGCATGAAAACAGCCATAGACAATAGGGAACAAATGACTATTAAAAAACTTTAAATAAAACTTTATTTGTGGATACTGAAATGTGAATGTCATATAATTTTTATGCCACCAAACAATAGTCTTTTTTCAGTTTTGTAAAAGAAAACTATTTAAAAATATAAAAACTATTGTCTTGGTTTGAAATAGCAGTCTCTGTCCTGAAGGGGTTTACCTTCTTGAGTGAAGACTGCGGACACAGACACACGAATAAAACACAGAGAAATAGCTATATAGCAGACAAGGTGAGAAAATGGTAGAGGGTTTGTATTAGGTGGAGTTTAATGTCTCTGTACATTTTACTCATAATTTTACTTTGAAAAGCATGTCATAGGCATGTAAAGCCACGGCAAATTTACATGGAAAAGGGACATTATCAGATCTTTCGCTAAGAAAAGCCCAAGGGGTCATTGGCTTTCCTGCTAAGTCTGTGACTATCTCAGAGCTGTTTTTTGACACCTTTGAAACTTCCTCAGAAACACGTACTGAAACATTCCTGAGCTCAAATGCTGTGTGGCATTGTATCCCTACTCATATGAGCAGCACTAGAATATTGGCAAGGTTTTCTTTTCCTATGATTTACATCAATACAGGAGGCTAAATGACCTCAGTGTCTTAAAGGAACCAATGGGGGTGGGGGCGGGAAGAGAAGGCAGTAAAAGATATAAAAACAATGTTGAGTGTTCACTCAACATTAAAGCACTGCTGTAAGCAATTAGCATCTATTATCTCATTTAATCCTTACAACAATCCTTTCAGGCTGGGACCATTTTTTAAAAAACTTATTATTAATAGTAGAAAATGATCCAAAAAGGCTACAGGGCCAAGGTCATACAGCAAAGTGGGAGAACAGGATTTGAATCCGGGTATCAGATTCTTGACCCCTGCTCTCGACTACTCACAATCCCACCTCCCAGAACAGTTGGCCCCGCACATCTGCAGGTTCCACATCTGCAGATGCTAACAACTGCAAACAGGAATTTTATATATACATATATGTATATATGTATATATATGAAGTTACAATGTTGCTGACAATTACTATGTAGTTCGGTCTGTAATGGTTGCATCTATACTGAACATGTACAGACTTTTTCCCCTTGTCATTATTCCCTAAAAAATACAGTGTAACAACTACTGATATATCACATACGTTGTATTGGGTATTATAAGTAATCTAGAGATGGTTTAAAGTATCTCTTTATATGGGAGGCCTTGATCAGTACGGCTCAGCTGGTTGTTGGTTGGGTGTCTCTGCAAAGCAAAAGGCCCCTGGTTTGATTCCTGGTCAGAACACATGCGTGGGTTGTGGGTCTGGTCCCCAGTTGGGTTGTGTATGCGAGGAAACTGATCGATGTTTCTCTCCCTCCTTTTCTCCCTCCTTCCCCGCTCTCTAAAACATAAATAAATAAGATCTTTAAACTATACGGGAGGATGTGTGTCGGTTACGTGCAAATACTACACCGTTTTATATAATGGACTTGAGCATCCTAGATTTTGGTATCCTTGAGGGGGTGGGAGGGCTCCTGGAACCAATACCCTCAGGATAATGACAGACAACTGTGCTACATGTCGTTGTCATTCTTGGCTCTGTCACTCACTTGGTATTCTGTTGCCCAGAATCCGTGTTAGATGTGCACGCAGGCACACACAGTGCTGATCAGGCCTGGACGGTCTTCGCCCTTCCCTGCGCCATCACCTGCCCTACTCCCGATTCCTGCGTACGTCCAAATGCCTGCCTTCACACCATGAAGGTATGTTGATGTAGGAAGCCACTTGCATAGGAAAGGAATGTGGGGCTAGAATTCAAGAGACCTTGGTTCTCGCTCAGGCGTGAACTCTGTGACCCTGGAAAGACCACTTTATCTTTGGGCGACACAGTTTCTTCATCTATTAAATAACACTTATCTTTGTAACATTTTTGCAAAAATGATCAAATGACACAATGTATGTGGAAGCATTTAATAATCTAAAAGCAAGGGGTGGTTGTGGGTTATTGTTTTTATTACATAGAGTCTCATCCTTTTCTCTCCAATCCCTTCCTTACTCATTGGAAAGAAGCAATACGTTTGATAACCTTAATATTTCTCAGAAGAGCAGCCCCTTTTCTTGCCTGCCACCTCCTTCCTTTTTTTTTATTCACTGAGGAAATACTCAGCGGTTGGCAAGACAAAGATGAGCGTTCCCCTTCCCCGGTCAGAGAAGACAAGATAGAAACCCACTGGTGTGCTGGAGCCTGCTTCTACCACCTCATCGATTTCTTTCCAACTTCACGTTCAGTGAAGCCATAATGATGGCCTCAAATCAGCAACAGTTGGAAGTGTTTTATTTATACTACGGAAACCAGCAAATGCTACAAGTCACTCCTCTCCTCCCCCCTTTCCCTCAGGGAACTGGTTGTTGAACATTTATCAGCGTTGGATATAGAAGCAAAATAATAAGATAGCACAGGCGCTAGAAGGGAGATAGAAAAGACTAGTCTGGGAGCGTAAAGGAAGGCACTTATCCTGGTTGTGGGGGGCGGGCAGAGGCATTCAGAGAAGGTGTCCTGGAGAAAAGAGGTTTAAGCTGAGACCTAAGTAATGAGAGGAGCTAGCCAGGCCAAGTGGAGGGAGAAGAGAGTTCCTGAGAGAGGTAACACAAAGCCCCAGAGTGTGAGAGCAGCAGAGGGAAGTTCCTGTAAGGCTGTAATGCTAGGTAGGAGGGAAGAGAGAATAAAGCGGGAGAGGTAAGAGGTTCAACTTGACCCTGAGAGCAGTGGGTAGCTACCAGTGGGCTTTGAGCAGGCAGGGTCAGGATTATGAGAGTGGGATTGTATTGGGTGACATTTGAATTCTGGTTCTGCCAGCTGGGGACTTCAGACAAGCTTCTTACTTCAGCTGAGTCTCATCAGTAAAACGAGGGTCATTACAGTACTCAGACCTTCTGGGGTGGTTGTGAAGCTGCAGGTGAAGTGCTCAGCACCATGCCTGGCTCCTCAGACTTGCTGGGCAGGCATCCAAGCGCTGGTTAACCACGGAGCGGATGCACACATCACACCACTATTCGGCTAGTTCAGGGCAGTGCTTTTCCTACTCTGGGTAGTGACTCATTGTAGGTTCTGAAATCAACTTAGTGAGTCTTGAGCAGTATTAAAGAAAAAGATACAGAATTCAATGAAAGTGGATTAAAAGAACAACAACACCGCAGCCCATTGTGTGCTGCAAGGTAAGTTTTGCGTTTGTGTGGACGGGGTTGCCTTGTGAAATTTATTCCTGAGGGCTGCCGTTATAAAGTGTGAAAGCCCCTGCTTTGGCTTCAACAGGAAACTTCCTGTGAGCTTTGGGGTCAAAAGTGGGGAGACATGACAAGCCGGGCCAGCATTGCTTTCTCCTACTTTGGGAGATGAAAATGTCTCAGTTAGGGGTCTATTGCCCCGGGTTTCCGAGGCTTTTTAACTTCCAATAAAAAGAAGCTCCTTGGGCCAGGTAGGACCCTAGCCTTTATCTGTTGTCTAGCAGCCAGGGTAATTGACAGACCATGCAAGTGACCAAAAGCCAAAGGCCAGGAAGGGAGAGTGTTTCTTCTAAGTAGGGGTAGGTCTGTAAATGAGGGGGAAGGGTACTAAGGACCTCTGACTGCCTTGTTGTTACTAAGCTCAGCTCGGGCTGTGAGTCAAACTCTGTCACTGAAAGTCTCCAAGGCAAGTCAGTGGCGAGGTGCACAGGGAACAGAGGAGTGAAATTGACATTTAGTTTGGTGTGTCCCAGAAAGATAATTGAATATGTGAATAAATTTTAGTATAATTTATTTTCAACATATGTCAAAACATATCCAATTTGCCCTTTGGAGTTGCAAAAACAATTTGGCATTTCTTTTTCCTTTGCAATTTAAAAAATGGAAGGTAATAGCAGATGCCTGGTCAGTGTTTGGGAGGGAAAAAAAACAAGCACCACGTCACGTGCTGATTTAGTTTCCTTGAGTTTCCACAGGCTCATTCCCCAGGCATATGCAATTGGCACTAGATTATCTGCCGACATTTATTGACAAAGGAATTAATTTTCCCCAAGGATGTTTTTTTAAAGCCCATTCTTTATAGGAATTTGCAGCAGAATATCCAAGCTCATTCACTTTCCCTTTCCTCCTTTCCCTCCTGACAAAAATGGCTAAAAATAACCTCTTAAGCGCTTGATTTCACTGAGGAAGGTGAGAGAGCAAAAGACTAAAAGAACATCTTTGCCCCTGTGCAGGTCATCACATGCCCAGTTCAGGTAGTCACTAAAGTCACAGCTTTTAGGAAGCCACGTATTATGCGGGTTTAGGAGGATATGTCTATGGGGATAGGTGGGGGGTGGCCAATGTGAGAACAGATACCCTAAACAGGACATGTGTGTATTTGGTCAGAGAAGACATCCCTATCAATGATCAGCAGTTACCCACTTCTTGGCCTAACTGCATTTTCCTTTCATTCTCACTCATCAAAATCATTTTTAGTGGAGGAAGAAAGCACTATACACTTCCTGCATCAATAAAACACAGCTGAACCAAGAACTGCCCAGTTCCATTCCCCAAGCACTTCTCACCCAGCTGTGGGACTGCCCAGTTACTCACTCCATCTTTTAACTGAGCATCCACTGGGCACACCAGACTACAGCTTGTGCAGAAACACAAAAGGAATAGAGAAAATTTTGCCCCTGATAACCTCCATACTCCTTAAAGAAACAATACACTGAATGAAAGAACATATGGCAAAGTAAGTAGTTCTCAAGGAGACCCTGGAGGGACATGTGGCACGTGCACTGGTTTCCCCTCATTTCCCGTCTAGTCCTCAGAGGAGGCATAGAATTCCCAGCACAATTCAAGGGCAGGTGTTACAGAAGGCTGGGATTAGAGAAGCAAAGGTATTTAGAGAGAATAATTAGGTTGGGCTTCAGTGATCTCAGAAAGAAGAGACGGAACCTTTCAGAAATCCCCGGGATCTCAGGGAGAAGCAGCGATGACTAAGAGACAAGAGGTGGCAGAAGTAAAGAAGACAGCTTCTATGAGCCCATAGGTCTACCTTACGAAGGGGCCAACTGGTTAAAGAAACTCTGTACGTCCATACAATGGACCACTGTGTTATGCATCCACTCTGACTCATCACCTCCTGCCTTTCCAGCTCCCTCCCTTCAGTAGCCCAACTCCAACAATCTTTCCATTTCCTGGGGACTCCGATCCACGGATTCTACAACCTTTTCCCTCTCTGTCACCCCTTAATGTCCCTTCTCTCCTTCTAACCCAGTTTATACAAATGGCCCAGCATCATAATTAATCTCTTGCATGTACCCACAACTCCTTTACCTCTCTTTCTTGCCTAGTCTCTTGGCAAAACCATGATCTGATTCTTCGTCAGCTCCATTCTTGGGTCCATCCTGCTGAACATGCCCTGGTAGAAACACACCACTGATATGAATGAAAACTCTCGACCACAAGGCTCATAAGCCTTAAACGCTGCCCAGTAATCATTCCTCACTCCATTCCTTTACATATTGTCATCTCCTTGACAATGATTCCACATTGACTTTTTCTCCCCCTCAAAAACCTCCAACATGCTCTCCCCTGTCCTCATTTTCAGGTGATGAACTTGCTTCCCAATTCATGGAGAAAGTGAGGCAATCCTAAGAAAATATCCACAGACCCCACCCCCCTATCCCCTCTGCTACTGGAGTCTGTACATGGCGATTCTCTACCTCTCCACCTGCCACCATCAATGAACCACCTGTGCCTTCCATTCTCTACTTGTGCGCTGGATCCCAGCCCCCTACAGGCTCATGTGCTCTGCAGGGTTCCCTCTAGCAACTTTCTCCTCTTAACGTCATCAATTTCTCTCTCCTGCTGAACCGTTCATCACCAGCAGCACACACACACGTGGTTATTTCTTCCACCACAAAGGAAAAAGTCCCTCTTTTGCTCCACTTCTTCTGTAGCTATTTCCTCATTTTTCTGATCCTCTTGAAGCAAATTTCCTCACAAGGGAGTTTCTTCATTTCTTTCGTCCCATTATCACTCTTTCAGCTTTATTAAGGTCTAATTGAAGTACCCTAGAGTGCACAGATTTAAAGTGCACAATTTGATCAGTTTTGATATATGCATGTGCCATGAGACCATCACCACAATTAAGACGATGAGCCTATCCATTACCCTCAAGAGTTTCTTTCCCCCTTACAGCCAGAGCAATCAGTCTTTTGCCACCACCACTCCAAAGAAACTGAGCATCAAGGTCAGTTATCTCCATGTTGCTAGATCCAACAGTCAAGCATCCGTCCTCATCTTATTTGACTTCTCTGCAGCATTTGACCTAAGCGTTTTCTTCTTCCATCTCGATGCACTTTCTTCACTTGGCTTCCAGGATACGACACTTGATTGGGCTTCCTTCTACCGCAGGGATGCCCTTTTTTAGTTCTCCCATCCTCACTATCTCCTTATGCCAGAAGGCCCTGGGTTCAGTCCAGGGTCCTCTTTTCCTCTCTACCTACACTCAGTCCCTTCAGAATCCTCAACATGGTTAACCCCAAGTTTATATCTCCATCCCAGATCTCTCTCCTCTAGTCCTCACTTGCATATCCGGTTGCTTATTTAACATCTTGTGGCTGAGTACAGACTTCTCAAATTTAACATGTCAAAGCTGAACTCCTGAACCCACCACCCCCAACAAAATCGGCTCTACCTGCAGTCATCTCCATCTCAGTCAATGGCGGCATCTTCCCCCATCCAGACGCTCAGGTGCCAAAAGGCTTATAGTTATTCTTGATTCTTTTCTTTCTCTTACCACTATCACCAAATCCAACAGAAAATCTAGTTGGCTGCACGTTCAAAACATATCCAGAATCTAACAGCTTTGACTGCCTCCACTGCTTCCCCCCTCATCTGAGCCATTATTATTTCTTGCTTAAATCACTGCAATGGTCTCCTAATCTTCCTTCCTCTGTAGTCTGTTCTCCACATGGCAGCCACAATGATTCTTTTAAGAAATGAAGCCAGGTCACATCATCCCTCTGCTCAAAACCCTCTGATGGTCCCCATGTCTCTCAGAATAAAGGCCAAGGTTTTTACAATGATCAAAAGGGCCCTCACATTCTAGCCCTGCCACCATCCTCTCTCTGACTCCATCTTTGGTTCCCTTGGTCTGTTCCAGTGACAGTAGCCTCCCTGCTGTGCTGTAGATGTGCCTTTCACGGCTGTTCCTTGTGCTTTACATGCTTTCTCTCTGGCACAGCCACTTTGGAAAATAACCTGGGAGTTCCTCAAAAAGTTAAATACACAGTTACCATAGGACCCAGCAATTCTACTCCTAGCACACACCCAGCAGAATTAGAAATGTGTATTCTCACCCAAACTTGTACATGAGTATTCAAAGCAGCATTGTTCATCATAGCCAAAGAGTGGAACTAAGTCCAATATTCATCGATGGATGAATGGATAGACAAAATATGGAATATCTATACAAAGGAAGATTATCCAGCCACAGAAGAAATAAAGTAATGATAGATGCTACAACCTGGAAAAACCTTGCAGACTTTAAGCGGAGGAAGCTAGACACAAGAGGCCACACATTACATGATTCCATTTGCTTGAAATGTCCAGCACAGGTAAAGCACAGTTTAGTGGTTTCCAGGGGCTGTGGGAGAAGGCAGTAGCGAGGGACCGCTAAAGGGTACAGGGTTTTTTAGGACATGATGATAATGTTATGGAATTAGACAGTGGTGATAGGTGTGCAACTTTGTGAATATACTAAAAGCCACTGATCTGTACACTTTAATAAGAGAGTAAATTTTATGGTATGTGAATTATATCTCAATTTTATAAGAGCTTCCCCCCAGATACCTGCCTGGATTACTCCTTTACTCCACCGAGGCTGGGCTCAAATGCCATTTTCTCAATGAAAACTTCAATCACCCTATCACCCTGTGTCCTGCTGTGTCATTTAATCCAGGTGCTACAGTGAGTCTGCTCCCAACGTAATATATACTTCACTCTCTGTGTTCATTGTTCTTTCCCCCACTGAAATGTAAGCTCCACAACTTCAGGGATCTTGTCTGCTTGTTCACAAATGTCTAGAAAAGTGCCTTGTATAACAAAAAATATTGATTGAATAAATAAATTAAAACCAAGCAGACAGTAAAATTGATAATGCAGAAGAATGTTGAATCATGGAATGATAGTC
>VMDR010036946.1:0-10362 GCA_007922815.1 Macrotus californicus | reverse complement strand
CCCACCCCCCTCCCCTGCTCCCACCCAAGATACCCAGTGGTTTTATATGGCTGGCTCAATTTTATTTCTTGAACTTAGTGTGATAATAACATGGTTCAAATTTTTTTTTTTGAAGGATCATTCAGTTGCACATTTTGTTTGGTTAAATTTGCTGTTTGAACAATATGAAACATTTAAAAGTGTACCCTTTTCAATTTCCAAATTAATCAGTATTAACTTACCACCCTTTGACTGGGTCTTGAAAACTGCAAAGAAGTTTCTGGAACCAGCACACACACAAAAAATGTAAAAACAAGAAGAGGGGAAAGCAATCAGAGCCTCTGGGGGAAGAACCCGTATCTTTTAAGTAGCGAAATGCAATGCGAGTTGCCTACGGAAGACAGCCACGCAGCAGCAAGCTCCCAAAGCAGCTACCAATCTGGAAATGTGATCGCAAGTTATTCTCACTTGGCGTAGGAACCACCAGACTCTCCTGTGAGGACACGGTTGTCCTTTACATTCTTTTCATAAGTGAGACATCCTGGTCAGAGAAGACAATCATGTATGCTTAATCCTTGCTTAATGCCACTCAATATACCTTGGCATAAGGAATGATGTCACTTAACGTAAAGGAATTAATTACTGCTTCATGAATGAGTACTCAGTTCTAGTACCAGGGGTCTAGTCAACACCTCGCAGCTAACGTTACTCTGAAACCCATCAGTCTCCCAGGGCGGAAAGGAAGACCAGGGGTCAGGAGAGGGACCCGTGAGTTTTCTCTCGCCTTACACAAAGCTTTGACTTCAGTGAGCTCAGGACTGGCGAACAACAAACCAGGTCATCAAGGAATATCAGATCTAGAAGGCGTCATTACTTCCTACACTCTCCATTTAGCAACCCTGGAATCTGACCTCTAAAAAAGAAAAAAAATAATAGGTAAATATCTTTAATCAGAAATGAACAAAAAGCTGCTGCTTATTCTAACCCGCCTTTCTGTCTCTGTCTCTGTCTAAGGTGGGAAATGAGAAAAAGCAACCCACTAATGCAGTTTTTTTAAAGGTATTTGTAACATGCCTCCTTTCTTGTTGCCAATTTAAGTACTATGAACCCAATCAAAGAAGCTGCTCCATTTCTAGATATTAGTAGTTGTCTCCTGCATTTGCTAAGATGTATGAGTTGTTTCATCCAGAACGGGAAAAGGTACTCACCGGAGTAAAGAGGAAATGCCAAGGCAATGAGGAACATCGCTTTGATCCATGATGAGAAGAAAGACATTTTATCAAGTCTGTGGAAGAAATCTAAAAGGAATGTTTATAACACACGACATGGAGACAAATAGCCTATTTCAAAGTCAAAGTTCCTTACAGGAGAAGGACCTCTTCCGCTCCCCTAGATTCCTAATTACATTGGACTCTCCCCCCATTTCCTTCCCCTCCAACTCATAGGATCAAGAAGACATACATGTGAACAGAAGGCCTTGCAGGGACCTGTGAGAAGCATCAGGACGCTCTCAGCACACTTCAGAAGGAGCTGTTCATTCCTAATCTTGGCTTGGCCCACAGAGGACTGACTCCATTTAAGGAAATAGGCATGTTGGATTCTCCGTTTTTCCTCAGAGTATGGAAGCATTTCAGGAAGGACTGAGCTGGAGCAGTCCCCACAGCTGTGCTACCCCACCCACCCACCCCCAGGCCACCCCACAGCTTCCCCACCTGACCTACCTGAACGGGACAGGCAGTGGAGACAGAGGCCTACAGCTCACAGCTCAAGGCACTGTGCCTGTTTTGTTCACCTTTCCTTCTCAGCCCCCTCCCCCCACTGAGGAGTCTCCTTTATCTGCCCTCTGGTGAGCAGCTAATGGGGGTTAAAATAGGTGGGTCCTGATAACATGGCTATAAAATAGATGGCAAACACACAGAGGTAGCATTCTGGGCTCTCTCGGAGCCGGTAAAGGAGCTTGTGAGAGATGCAGTACAGGTACCCTTACTAGGTCTTCCCTCAGCAGGAGGGTGGGGACAATTTTAGCTGATGCACCCAGAAGTGGGGGGAGAGGGATAAAGTCACAAACAGTGCTTTGAATCCCTAAAATAGAGAAGAGACACATGAAAGCTTTTCAAACTGCCGAGTTGGAAAGAAAGAATCAAAGCAAGAAAGAGAATAAGTTTTGGAAACTGTACCTGGATACATACCAAGGCTCCAGTAGTATTTTGCAACACTAAAAGTACATTAGATTCATCTGGAGATTTGATACTTATTAAACTTTTTATTTTGAGGGAAATGGAGTGTCTCATAAAGCTTTGGGTACTAGTACAGAGAGTTACCGTGTTCCTTTTAAGTGGTCTCCCCCAATGGGAACATCTTGTAAAACTGCAGTACAACTTCACCACTAGGAGCGTTGCAAAGGCCCCCAGGTGAACGCCTGGCAGCCGACTTGGGAACCTGGGCTGGAGAACAGCATGCAGACACTGAGACCAGGAGAGAAAGAAGGCTCGGGGAGCGACACTGAGACCCCAGGGAACACCGCCCTGAACTGTATGTTGAGTAATTTGATCGGAGGAGCAAGAGAAGAAAACAAGATGAAGTCCCCAGAGCTGAGCTGGTTTAACGCAGAGTCGTGACGGTTGAGCTGACCAAACAGGCTCAGCCCAAATGGGCTGAAGCAGGAGGAGCAGATTCTAACCAGCCTGAGAAGTTTTTTTAACCTTTCAGTTGTGATCAATCCCCGGAGATATATCAAGTCTCAAAGATAGCCCTCTACGGGCCTTAGAGAAGAATGCTCATGTGTTCAGACCACCTGACATCCATTATTCAGAACACCAGACAGCTGGAAAATTACTATTTCAAACATATCTAGAGGCTAAGAATGCAGGATTGATTCTTTTCCAGAATGTACCTTTTTACTACAGGAACTCTCAATTTTGCTCTTTCCTGTGAAATTCTTTGGGGTCTTACCTAGTAGTGTTTATGATTTGCAAATCCTAAGACCCTTGAATAAAACTGTCATATTGAATTTTTGAAAAGCCTTCTGATTTATTTATGCTCGGAAAACAGATCTTTTCCTCAGAGCTAGGAGGGAGCCCTGAAGTGGGGAGAGTTCATCAGAACGACTTCACTCATCTCCCTCACAGTCTCAGTGTCCACAGCAGATGAAAGTCCTGAGTTCGAATCCCATTCACTACTGGATAACCTTGAAGCTGTATTCAGGCTTTCTAATCCGCAATTTCCCAATGGTACATGTGAGAATAATAGTGTCTGTCTCATAGGTTTGTCATAAATATCAGGGATAATATTATAACAGTCTGCATTTGGGTTGTGTGCCGTACTCAGATGTGTTACCCAATCTAACCTGTCTTTTTTCTCATTCTTGTTAAAGAAAGCTAAGAAAAGAATCTTTGAGTCCAGTACTGTTCCATGCCAGTTTAATGAGAAGATAAAAAAACCTGATAAGCACAATGATTAAAGTCATTGTCAAATTTGCTAAAGATATTTGCCACTAAATAAGCTAAATGCCCCATTACTTCAGGAACATGGAAAATAAGCATAGCAAGACACCACATCACGTCTGTTAGCACGGCTCTTATCAAAAAGCTGGGAGACCACAAGCCCTGGCAAGGCAGTGAAGGAGAGGAGCCCCAACGCACTGCCGGTGGGGATGCAGATTAATGTGGCCACTGCAGAGAGCAGTCTGGCGTCCCTCAGAAGACTGAGAACAGAGCTGTCCCATGACCCAGCTTCCCACTTCCGGGTCTATAGTCTTTTTAACAAGCTCAGTGCACAGCACCGCATTACTAACCAAAGCACTAAATAGTACAGCAGATATCTAGAATTTTCTGCCTTGTGTAACCCCGACTTTTTACCCACGAGGCCACAGCTTCCCTCATCTCCCACCTCCAATGCCCTGGCAACCACTACTGTATTTTCTGCTTCCGTAAGTTTAACCAACTGCATTAGATAGCTCATGTAGGTGGAATCATGTGGCATTTGTCCTTCTGTGAGTGACTTCAGGTAGCCTGATGTCTCCCGGTAACAATGTGTTATCACAAATGAAAGTATTTCCTTCATTTTTAAGGTTGAATGAGATTCCTTTGTTATGTGCATATCACATTTCCTTTATCTGTTTTTCTGTTGGTGGACATTTGGCTTGTTTCCATATTTTGATTATTGTGATAATGCTGCAATAAACGGGGGAGGGGGGGCAGGGTGCAGACATCTCTTTAAGGTCCTGATTTCAGTCTTTTGGATATATACTTAGGAGCAGAATTGCTAGATCAGAGATGGTACATTTTTAATTTTTTGAGGAACCTTCAGACCATTTTCCATTCCCACCATTTGTCTTAGTTCATTTGGGATACTATAACAACATACTACGGACTGGGGAGCTTATAACAATGGGAATTTAACAGTGGGGAATGCTGGGAAGTTCAACATCAAGGTGACAGGACGGTTACATGCTGGTAAAGGTCCTGTTCCTGGTCCTTAGCTGGTGCCTTCTCAAAGTGCCTCCTCGTGGTGGGAGGGGGCTAGGAATCTCTCTGGAGCCTCTTTTATAAGGCATTGATCCCATTCGTGAGGATTCCACCCTCACGACTTAAGCACCTCTCAAAGGCCCCACCTCTCAATATCATCACCCCTAAGAGTTAGGTAGGATTCCAACATCTACAAGCTGGGTAGGGGGAACATTTGGACCATAACATTAGCAGTAAGTACACAAGGGTTCCAATTTCTCCACGTCTTTGCCAACATTTCCCTCTTACCTTTTTAATAATGCATGTCCTGAAATGTACAAAGTGATATGTCATTGTGATTTTGATTTGCATTTCCCTGGTGACTAGTAATTTAGAGCATCTTTTCATGTACCTCTGGGCCATCTGTATGTCTTCGGGAAAATGTTCAGATTGTCTGGCCATTTTTTGAATTGCATTGCTTGGGTTATTTGCTGAGTTGTATGAGTTCTTTATGTATTTCGGATGTTAGTTCCTTATCAGATACATGATTTGCAAATATTTTCTCCCATTCATTAGTTGCCTTTTCATTGATTGCCCAACTTTTTTTTGCAGTGTAATAACTTTTTAGTTTAATGTGGTCCCACTTACTTATTTTTGCTGTTGTTGCTTTTGCTTATGGTGTCAGATTAAAAAAATTGTCTCTAAGAGCTATATCAAGGAGCATATCGCCTGTATTTTCTTCTAGGAGTTTACGGTTTCAGGTCTTATGTTCAAGTCTTTAATCCATTTTGAGTTAATTTTTGTATATGGTGTAAGATAATGACCCAGTTTTATTCTTTATTGTGCCCTATTTTCCCAACACCATTTATTGAGAAGACTGTTGTTCCTCCATTGTATATTCTTAGTCCTTTGTCATAAATTAATTGACCATATGTGTATGGGTTAATTTCTGGGCTCTCTATCCTGTTTCATTGATCTGTGTGTGTGTTTAATGTCGGTACCATGCTGTTTAAATTACTATAGCTTCGCAGTACAGTTTAAAGTTGGGGAGTGTGATGCCTCCAGCTTTGCTGTCGTTTTTATCCCAGGATTGCTTCAGCTATTTTACGTCTTTTGTAGTTCCACAGAGATTTTCATATTGTCTGTCCCATGTCTACAAAAAACGTCGTGGAAATTTTGATAAGGATTGCACTGAATCTGTATATTGCTTGGGGCAATATAGACATTTTAACAATATTAATTATGCCAATTCATGAGCATGGAAGATCTTTCCATTTGTTGGTGTCTTTTTCAATTTATTAATGTCTTGTAATTTCAATATACAGATTTTCTACTGCCTTGGTTAAATTTATTTCTATTTTATTTTTGATAAAGTTATAGATGTGATTGCTTTATTAATTTTTCTAATAGTTCACAATTAGTGCACAGAAACATAATAGATTTTTGTACATTGATTTTTATATACAGAAACTGTACTGAATTTATTAGTTCCAACAATTTTTTGATGGAATCGTTAGGGTTTTCTATATATAGTATCATGTCATCTTCAAATAGGGACAGTTTTACTTCTTTCTTTCCAGTTTGGGTGCCTCTTATTTCCTTTTCTTGCCTAATTTCTCTGACTAGAATTCCCAATACTATGCTGACTTAAAGTGACAAGCTTATTGGCAGATTGGAAATAGCTGAGGAAAGCACCACTGATACGACACCAGAGTCTCCATCCATGAAAGTAATAGTTGACTCATAATTTATAATTTATTAATTAACTGATTAAAATGAAAAACTTCTATGCAAAAGACAGTATCCAGAGAATAAGAAGACAAGCCATAGACTGGGGGAAAATATTCAAAGGACCCAGCTGATAAAGGACTGTTATACAGGATATGCCACTAGTTTTTAAAACTCTTCAGTAAGAACGCAATGGGAGTGAGTGACAGGTCAAAGGCCTTAACAGGCACCTCACCGAAGATATATACAGGGCAAATGAACATAGAAAAGATGCTCTACACTATATGTCACAGGGATATGAAAATTAAAGGAACAAGGAGATCCCACCACATGACCTTGAGAATGGACAAAATCCAGAACACCAACCAGACCAAATGTTGACAAGGATGTGGAGCATCAGAAATTCTCATTTATTGCAGCCACATATTCTTTTTCTGTCTAGTTGCTCTTTTTATTTTATTTATTTTTTTATTGTTCAATTACAGTTTTCTGCCTTTTCCCCCTACCCCTCCCCACCACCCCAGCCCTCCCCACCTCCCTCCCCTGATTCCATCCCCCCCTTGTTATTGTCCGTGTGTCCTTTATAATTGTCGCTGTAAACCCTTCACCCTTTTCCCCTCTAATCCCCTCCCTTCTTCCCTCCGGTCACTGTCAGCCTGTTCTCAGATTCAGTGTCTCTGGTTGTATTTTGCTTGCTTGTTCATTGTGTTGCTTAGATTCCTGTTAAAGGTGAGATCATATGGTATTTGTCTTTCACCACCTCACATATTCTCACCATATGTTCGAGCAATTGTGGTCCTCAGCATTTACTCCCAAGGAAGTAAAAACTTACACCCACAGAAAACCCGCACAGCAGTGCGTGCAGCAGCTTTACCCAACACCGCCAAAACTTGGAAGCAACCAAGATGTCCTTCAGTGAGTGGATGGATCAACGGCGGTGCATCCAGACAGTGGAATATTATTCAGACCTAAAAAGAAACGGTCTGCCAAGCCATCAAAAGACATAAACATTAACCGTGTGAAAAATGAAATTCTCTCCCATTCCCTAAATGAAATAAACCAATCTGAAAGGGGATACGTACGTACTGCCTGATTCCAGATATGTGGCATTCTGGAAAAAGTGAGATTGTGTGGAGAGTCAAAAAAATCCCTGGTTGTCAGAAGTTGAGGGAGAGGGAGGGATGAGTAGGTGGAGAGCAGATGATTTTTAGGGTTGTTAGAATTTTCTGCACGTCATAATGATGAATGTACGTCATCATACAACTGCCCAAGCATGTGGAATGTGCAAGGCTGAGGTTACACATAACGTAGACTGCAGACTGGATGATTATGACGTGTCAGTGTAGTTTCATCGGTAGTAACACATGCGCTGTTCTGTGGGGGACACTGACACGGGGCAGGCTGTACGGGGCTGGTGGTAGCAAGTACACACGGGAGATCGATGTACTTTCCTCTCCACTTTGCGGTGAACTTAAAACTGCTCTGGAGAATAAAGGCTCGGTTTTTTTAAAAGACAAAAATATTTAAAAAATTGGCAAATGACCTGAATATCCATTTCTTCAATAAGATGTCCAAGAGGCCTATAAGCACTTGAAAAACAGGTTATGCCATTGGATGCACTGATTGGCCTGTAGCTCTGTAGAGCCAAGGGGTGGGTAGTTGTTACATTCCTTCCGTGAAATGCAGACAACACAGAAACAATCAGTACACACCTGCCAATATGCTCTTAACATGTTATTATGAAATGCTGCACATTTAACATATAAGGAAGGATGTGTGTGGTTTTATCATAGGCCCATAACAAAGCAAACATCCCTCTGAGCAGAAACCAAATTTAAACATAAAACATTTTTCTAAGCTTAGCCCTTCCTCTCAGGTGTTTCCTTCAAATTCTATTCCCCTCCCATCTCACAGGTAAGCATTAAACTCAGTTTTCTATTCATCATTCACTTGCGCTTCTTCACAGTTTAGTATATATAATTAATCATAAAATTGTGTGTTACTGAGTTTTGGATACTTTTGAAATGTGTATGTATAATCTTTATAACCTCTTCTAGTTTTCTCAAAATATTTCAGTAAGTATAGATTGCTTTCGTTGAAAGCTTTTGTAATTGTTTGTTGAAATAATATATTTTAACAGTCTTTAACACATTAATGATGAGTTATTGTATATCTAATGAGAATCAATCATGGATTGCTTGTAAAGAAAACTTTGTCATAATTTGGCAATATTTCTACACACTGCTATGCTTTGCATGCCAAAACTTAATTTAGGATTTTTGGATGTATGTCAAGAGTGACATTGTCTTCCAATGTTCAGGTTGAGGAGTCTGTTCACAGTCTTTGTAGATAATCATTTCCTTTTCCTGGCTACTCTTGAGAACACGTCTTTGTATTCATAGACTTATAGTTCTGTTACAGCGTGTATCAGTGTCAATTCATAAATAAATGCCCCAGTTAGAATGCACCGGGATCCTTAAGTCTCTTCATAATAGTCAAGAAGTGTGAACGACCCAAATGTTCCTCGGTTGGTGAGTGGATAGATAAATGTATCAGTCAATGGAATATTGGTGGTAAGGGGTGGAAGGAAGCCATAGAAGAAAAAAAAAATACATAAAAAATGTCAAAGACAGAAGAGGGGAACTGAGAAAGCCTGTAGGAAAAAAACAAACTGTAAAAGGACCTGCTAGACAAGGAATTGTTTGCAGAGAAGGGAATTAAAAGTCTCAAGATAGAAGTCTCTGAAAGACATCACTTTTCAGTAAGGAGAAAGTAAAAAAAGAAAAATAGAGCAGGGTACAGACAGGGATTCTTTAGAGACAGGGTAGTGAAGGTAAACAGAAGCAAGTAAGGCACCTTTATAACCGTGCAATACCAAAGACAGCCAAACAGTAGCCAAAAGGGCAACAACACACAAGTGCCCGCATGCTCCCATCACCTCGTAAAAGTGGCCGCATTTTGCTCTATGGACAGAAGAGGGCACTCTTTCACTGGACACGCTCAAACCTACAATAACAGCCAGCTGTGTCCACTCAAATATATGGAACAAAGTGGTCTTTATCTAAGCAGAACTTCTATAAGAAGAAAAACTGAGGAGCAAATACTTGCAGCTGAAGCCTCCTAGCCTTTAAAATAGAAAACCATGAAACAGAAGAAATCTGTAATCCAACACTCAAAACAAAATGAATTCAATAGACTCGAGTAAACATTTGGGATGTTTTGATTCCTTGAACCAAAAGTTTCTTTCAATATATGGACCAACTTTTGATTGACTTCAGGGTAGAAATATAAGGTAAAGTAAAAATGTTTCAGAAATTTATTAAAGTACAAGGTGCTTAATGAAGAAGAGATTTAAATAAATATGAAGGCTATAGAACAGCCACACACTAACAAGCAAAAGTGAGTCCTTTAGCATTTACTAGTGGATGATTTTTATCCAAATAAGAGATTATTGGGGAAACTTCCAAGGACTGATTGCAAACATTAAATATATTGAATTTGTATTTAATTCCAAAACACAGGTGAAGACAATGTGAAAGAATATATAGATTTTATATGTTCTGAAAAAGTAAAAAATGTCATTGACAGATGGAAGAAGAGAAAGAGAAAGATAGAGAAAGACGTATTGCTTGGATTTTATTAGGAGAACTCCCAACAGTGACAGGTGTGGTGCTGCAGGTGAAAGGCCAGCACCTTGCAGGCTGGGCAGGTTCCAGACCCCAGGGCTTAGCAGGGGGCGGAGCAGGCAGAGTCTCCATTGTTAGGCGGCTGATCGCCTGGGTGCTCTGTGACATCAGCAGGAATCACCCCTCCTGACCGCTGGGCTTTGCCTGCTTCCCTCTGGGCTGCTGTCATTTCAGGGGGGCCTTTAAAAAAAAGTCTTAATGAAAAACATCAGGCTTTTGTAACAGTGGAAAATTGTAACTGGGAAATTCTACCCCACCCCATCATTCTTTTGAGTTGTTTCTGTAAGTGCTGACTCTGACCAATATTGCTGATGAACAGCGGGTTTGTATAAGAATCTTAGTAACTAACTTTGGAAGACATAGACCCAGACCTTCAGGCATCCCAGCTTAGGAGAGACAAGAAAAAGGCGCTTGGGGGGAAGGGTGGAGAAAAGCACATTTGCAACATGATTGGGTTGTTTTGGCTCTTCTCTATTTTTTTTAAATCCTTTTGTCAAGTTTCGTTCTGGGTATTTTTCTCAGAC
>VMDR010036945.1:0-10368 GCA_007922815.1 Macrotus californicus | reverse complement strand
CTCTTATTTATTATGGTAAATCTTGGGATATAGTAAGCAGTTGATAAATTTCTACTGATTTTACAAATAAATTACTACTACTACCATACCTCCCCTTACCCTAAAGTAAAGTTAGCTGGGACAGAGCACAAAACCAAAATGACTAATGCAAGTGGTATTTTACATCTATGGTGAATATCTTCTTGGGAATTTCTGGAAGCTCACAGACCTAACATAACAAATTATTCTCTGTGGAATACTAAAATTTAAAAACACTTCAGTTCTTACATCAAAAAAAAATTCTACTATTGATGACTTTTTATAACTACTCTTATTAGCAAATGCTATAAAGGTCTACAGTATTTGCTAGATACATACATATCTGAAAGGTACAAATTATTAATGAAAATTAAGCCATAAGCATCAATAATCCAGGATAGATTTCCTCTCTAGACATGCATACCCAAAGAGTTGCTCTTCTCCAGCAAGTCCTCTATCCAGTCACTCCACATTTCTCACATCCATATTCAGTTGGCAATAATAATTCAAGTCTTACAACATAATTCAAAATTTTTTGCAAAGAAGAAAAAAATTACCACTGGGGGATTTTTGTGTTATTAATATTTATCCCTAAGCAGTAACATTCAATCAAATCTTTTTCATTCAGCTCGGCAAAACAAAGTAGAAAGTTAACCAATTCTGTAACCTTGAACCCTAATGCTGCAGTTTTGCTCTCTGTGCCTTTAAAAGTGCAATGTTTTCATTTCTCTGCAGAAGTGCTGATCCAGAGGGCACAAGACAATAGCAGTCCTGTGGACATCATTTGTAGGGAAAAAAGGAAACATGAGAGATTAAAGAGACAACTCCCTCACAAGTCCGCTGATGAAATGCTGTATGGTCTTTTGAACAGAACTTACTTGAAATAACAAAAAACAAAACTAAAGATTCACACAGGCCAAGGTATACAGCAAATTGTTCTGCAACACTCCATGCTTCACAGAGTTCTTAAAAGCCAGTGAAACTGTGAAGTCACAAAGTCTGGAGTAGAAAAGAAGGCAAAAAAAAAATCATCTCATCATTTTACAGACAAGGAAACTGAGGGCAGAGAGGAACTACAACTCACCCATGGGTATGTGACTTACGATGTCAGTGGCAGGTCAGGACTCCCAGGTAGTCTGACTCCTCCAACTGAGTGATTCCTTTTCACCAGCTTGATCGGGTCCCTTGTTGACACTCAGGAATACCCTGGAGGCCACTCTACTTGCTGAAATCAACGCAAGTCACTCTAATTCTGCAGTTTCCTCCTGAGTCCTGTTCATCCATCCTATACCACTGTGCTACAGACTTCTATTCTCTCCAGGTGATCACCAGGCACTCCAGGATGCTTGGCTTGACTTTTGCCTCTGCCTGAGGAAGTCAACTGAGAGTAGTCATCCATTGCATTAAACTGCTGTTACAGCGTAATGAGTGCTTTTTCTACAATGCCAGCGGACTGGGGCGAGAAGCTCAACAGTCCGCTATTTACCCACTGAGTCATTTCTAGCACTCTGCCACCAAGTCACTTTCTGACAGAGGAGCAGAAAAACCATGACTTTGTCCAGGCTTTCTTGCAAGGCTTCGGAAACACCAATGGCTGTGAGAAGGCCAAAACTAATACCAGCTAACATTTAGAGGGCATGTGTTATATGCCAGTCCTTGGTCTCAGTGACTGGAACATGTTTCTCATGTAGTCATCACAGTCACCCTTTGGCCAGGTACTATTAAACCTACTCCCCATTTTACAGATGGGAAAATTAACTTTTCCATGGTCACATAACTAGTAAGTGGTAAAGCAAAACCGGGACGAAGATGGTTATACTCCCAAGAAATTTACTTAATATTAACCACTAAGCTGTATGTCCTTGGCCTGAGTTAAAACCCTACAAAACAGACCAATTTCAAAGCAATCCTTATAAAACATTCCTTTTCTTCTCCCTTCTCAAAGAGAGTAAAGGATTCCAAAATCTAAGGTTTCCCAAATTTCCTTAAAAGATCTCAGAAAATCACACAGCTTATATAACATTCCATACACGATGTCTGTCCGGAAAAATTCCAGCCATCGTTAATATAATGAGAACGGTGTGCATAACATCGATGTAACCTGGCAGCCAAGGAGAGTGGACTGGAATGTGCATGTATGAACAATGATGACTTCACTGTACTAGTCAGTGGGGGTGTACTGTGTGGCTGTTACATTCAAAATGACTGAGTGAGCAGTGAATCTGCATCAAATTTTGCATTAAGCTTCAACATTCCTCTGCAGAAACTCTTCAGATGATTCAGAAAGCCACCGCTATGGGCCACTGCTGATTAGCAGCTTCCTCACAACAACGTGACTGTTCATGCATCACATCTTAGGCAGAGTTTCTTGGCAAAACATAAAATCACCCAGGTGACTCAGCCTCCCTACAGCCCAGACTTGGCACCCTGTGAGTTCTGGCTTTTCCCAAAACAAAAATCACCTCTGAAAGGGAAGAGATTTCAGACCATTGATGAAATTCAGGAAAATATGATGGGGCAACTGATGGCCATTGGGAGAACTGTGTGATGTCCCAAGGTGCCTACTTTGAAAGGGACTGAGGTGCCATTGTCCTATGTATAATGTTTCTTGTATCTGGTATCTTCTTCAATAAATGTCTCTATATTTCATATCACACGGCTGGAAACCTTCTGGACAGACCTCGTATACACAAGATCATAATTTGACTACTCCAGGTGAACAAGGCAGGAGTGACAGGGGGGGACCCTACACAAGCTGCTGTAAGTGACAAAGGCAATAAAACCAGGATCAAGCATGCAGCTGTCCACCACAGCCCTCTGGAACAGGCACCGCTGTGACCTGCAGGTTATACGCAGCACAGCACGTCCAACACGATCCAGTCCTCCTCCTTGCTTCTGCAGTGCTCCGCAGTGCCTGTCACCAACTGCGACAACAGAATGTGTTTTGACATGTAGAATATAAGCAGCAAAAAGTTGCTCCTCTAATGTCTGCTTTAAAAACTGCACAGGCACTTTTTGCAAATGGTTGTGTTTGCTGGTATGTGAGGTGTCTTGACACTTTGGTGATACCATATTCCAAAATAAATAAATAACAAGTCCAGATCCCTCTCTCTCTTTCTCTCACCTCCCTACCCCACCCTTCAAGATTTAAGTTTTGTTCTCTTCAGATCTATTTCTATTAAAGCAAAAGATTCCTAATGTTACCCAATACTTCTACAGAAAATTTTAATAGAAAATTTCCCACATACCATATTCTGTTCTGCACATCAACAATGTAAGCCTATCAACAAAGTCCATCCTTACAAGGGAACAGAAGTACAGGTAAATGAATTGTCTAAGGTCACACAGCCACTGAACATGAGTATGAGTTAGAACAAAAATTTCTATCTTTTTGCCAAGGCATTTTTCAATTAAACTATTTTATTCTGTCTATGAACCAAAATAGCATTCCTCTCTCCTTGTGTCCCAAAGACAAAAGTTTGCCTCTATCGAAAAAAAAACCTGAACAGTCGCAAGAATGAATAGTCTGTCATCTTTAGCTACTAGCTATAGAAACAGTATCACTACACATCCATAAACAAAGAGAATTGCATTTCATTCTCTTGTCCTTCAATGTGAGGATCTGAAACTTTCTCATGTACTGAATATTTCAAGTTCACAAAATCATATCCACACCTGCTTTACATCCTACCTCTACCAACCCATCCTTCAGCACTGTCTTTTGGGCGTCTGCACTCACCCATATAAAGAGTTTAGGGCTCACCACTTCCCAAAAGATAAGGTCCAAACTCCTTTCAAGAACTTCCCCGGTCAGACCTGAACGCGTATATCGAATGTCCTTCCCAACCCAGGCCTGTTCATGCTCTAACAGCCAGGCCGAACTCGCTCAAGAACTTCCAGGCAAACTTCATTTCTGCACCTCTCCAATTCCGTCCGCCCTCTTTCGTCAGCCTACAACCCCCTCCTCGTCTTGACCACTGAACAAGCAGTCCTCCCTACACTCCAGATCTAGTGCTGTGAGGACTGTGTCCAGCTTACTGCTCAACGCTCACAGCATTCTGTGCTCACACCATTCCAGCTACTACAATTACATAGCTTATTAAACAACACTGGACGGTGACTAAACCCTCCACTCTCCTTCCCATTCCCAGGTCTCACTTATCACAGTGACAGGCTCAAAGACTCCCTAAAAATCCATTCCACAAACTTTTATGGATTAAGTCCTTGGGAATACAACGATAAGCAAAATAAACTGGGCCTTAACTCTCATGGGGCTGACTCCTAATGGAGAAAAAAGGGAAAAACATTTAACAAATGGAAGTGTGGAAGTGTTATGAAGAAAAATAAAACAAAATAAGGGAAGAGAAAGTACTTAAGATAATCAGGAAAGATCTCAGAGCTTCTAGCAGAAACTTGAATCAAGTAAGCCTTAGGGGTAAGAACACTCTAGACAGAGTCGGAAGTACAGTAGTCCACTCTTATCCACAGGGGATGTGTTCCAAGACCTACACTAGATGCCTGAAACTGTGGATAGAACTGAACCCTCTATCTACTATATTTTCCTATATGTACATACCTATGATAAAGTATAATTTATAAATAGGAATAGTAAGAGACTGACAACAGTAACTAATAATAAAATAGAGCAATTATAACAATACACTATAATGAAAGTTATGGGAATGTCGTGTTTCTCTCTCTGATAACCAATCTGATTAACTGAGATGGTTAGTAAGTGGCTCATGGGTAGGGGCATGTACAGTGTGGATACACTAGACAAAGGGATGGTGGGATGGAGCTAGACTTTATTACATTACTCAGAACAATAGGTAATTTAAAACTTATGAATTGTTTATTTATGGAATTTTCCATTTAATATTTCAAACTGCGGTTGACCTCAGGTAACTAAAACCATGAAAAGTGAAACCTTGGGTAAGGGCAAACTACCATAAATTGACAACCTTGGGAACAAAGTACATGGCTCCCGAAATACCTGAGCATAGTAGCAGCAGAAGGTAAAATCACATGGGGCTTACACTACCATCAGCACACTACTCACACCTGAGTCAACAAAAACTGACCCTGGTCATTCTGAATCCCCTACGGTAATAATGTTCCTTGCTGCTGGTGAGTATGACAACTGGATGCTATTGTGCTGTGTGAAAACTGCCCACAACACTCTGGTTTTCTCTTGTTGCTGCTGCTAAGTCCTTTCCTACCCTCTCAATCTTCTGCAACTTTCTCAGGGTAAACTCCATTTCACCTTCTTTGGCTTTCTCCTAAAAAAATGCCTAGTAAATACCGTGGTCCCATTTCCTCCTACTTTAAAACATTTCATAGCCATTTCTGCTGCAGTCCCCAAAAGATTCTAATAAATCTCCCTGCAATACACTGGGCAACCTTCTTCCTCTCCTTCTCCCATAATAACAGTAGAAGCTATCTAACTTCTTAAGCAGAATTTTGCTCCCTGCAAAGCAATAAACTGACTTCTTACAAAATTCTGCCCATTTTTTTCTGTTATTCTAACGCTTAACTTTTTACACGTCCCTACAATTATTTCATTTCAAAGAAAAATACCTTTGTTTAAGGCAAACCTAACATGTGGACTTACGCATTTACTCAAAAGATAAATCGGGCATAACTTTGGTTATAAAAGGATTTTTTTCTTTAGAAAATGATTCATAATAGCATTACTAAAAATGGCAAGCTCTCCTATTTCATACTAAATTTAGGAGTCAATTCTCACACAAATCTTTGAGGACACATCATTAGGTCAGGTGAAGTATATCTGAACAATGAGATCTGCTTTCCATGAGCCAGGCTTAGATTCTTATTACATATTCTTGGGAATATTATATTTAACCTCCACCGATTTAGAAACCTATGACCCTCAAGGGTTCATTTATAACCATCCTATTGTGAAAGGCTATAATTCATAAAACATATGCCTCAACTCCAAAATGTCTAAAAGTATAGTAACTATAAACCCACCAGACCAACCAGTTTCCTGCCTCTCTCCTAGCTGAGGTTCCATACTTATAATTGTTCAGGTAGCCAACCTGTATGTTTCCATTTTTCTTATGCACACACATTACCACGCCAAATTACCTACACTGTTCTCTGCCACTTCTCACAGAACTCTTCTTGGACTTTTTCTGTGCTCACACTGTCTGATCATCAATTTGCATGTCAGTTCCTGTTAATTGGATTTCATCCAACCAGAATTACAGCTGCCTCTCTCTATAAAAGAATAAAGTGATTTTTTTTCCCTTCAACAATGCCAGGGTCCCTACTAGGGAATCAAACTGTCACTCCACTTGCTATTAATTATCCTGAGCTACACCACTGTTTCCCTTCCTTTATAAAGCCATGAACCATATTCCTTCCCCCTGTGATTAACAGCAGTCACGATGATGCCTTAGATCCACTGAACCAACACAAGAGGGAAATCCATGCTTCAGTCATAAATGACAAGCAATGACAAGAATACGTGAACAGAAGATTCAACTGAAAGCAAAGTCTCATACAAAATGAATTCTAAGGTTAAAGGCAAAAGATCCCTCAACTTCCCATGGCAGTCCATTCCTATATCTCAATCCATGAGGTTAAGACAGGTTTCCTGGTACCTAAATCTCTTTAGCCACAAAATAAGCCTGTGATTTCTTGTTTCTGTGGTGATGGCAAAGATCTTATCAGTCTCATCCCTATGACAATTCCCCTGGCATTTGAAGGCTCCTTTAAATTACCCTTCAGTCTCTTCTTTTTCATGTTGTATCACACTCAAGAGAGGAACCAGGATGGAAAGAAGTCTCAAAACAGTGTCATGTGAGACCCAGTTGAAGAAATTAAAATTTTTTTTTTAGTCTGAATACTTAGGGAATATGATAGCTGCCCTTAAAAAAAATCTCAAGGGTTTCAAGTGTGAAAGAGGAAATTAGATTTATTCAATATGACCCCAGAGAGTAAAATGAGAAAGAACCAACAGGTTCTACAACCTACAAAAAAAGAGACTTCCTCTCAATATAAAGTAGGAACTCTCAATTTCCGGGGGAAAAAAATCATCTGTCAAGGCAGGCCATTCCACGTCAGCAAAGGTGAGATCGTCATTTGGAAGCCATAAGGAGGACAAGGGGGCTAAGAGGATCTCTAGCTTCCTTCCAGTTGTACAAAAGTAATCATTAAATGTTTAGGTGACTGGGGTTTTACCACAGTGAAAGGGGTGAGGCTGTAAGGCAACAAATGATAAGCCTCTCACCCTCACATACACAGCACACATTCAAAGATAACAATATGTTATGCAAAGGATTATGGGGAGAGGCATATTACTTCACTTTAGTGGGAAATGAGCAAAGGTTAAAAAAGTCACCCCTATCATGAAAGGTAGAATAATGGCCTCCCAAAGATGTCAGATGTCCTAATTCCTGTAAAGTATAAATATAATCCATGGAAAAAGGGAACTAAGACTGTAGATAGAACAAAGGAAGCAGATCAGCTAATCTTAAAATGTGGGGGAGTAGCATGAATTGTCCAGGTAGGCCTAATATCTCAAAGGTCCTTAAATAGAAAATGACGATGTGAGTAGAAGGAAGGAAACAAGGGCATCATGAGAAGGACTCAACCTGCTATTGTTGGCTTTAAAGATGAAAGGAAGGACCACAGGCCAAGAATACGAGAACCCTCTAAAAGCTACTAAAGACACGGGTACAGAATCTCCCCTAGAGCCTCTGGCAGGAACAGAGTCTTGCTGACACCTTTATTGTAGCCCAGAGAGACTCATGGTGGACTTCTGACCTTATAAAACTGTAAGATAATAAATTTGTGTTGTTTTAAGACACTAAAATTTGTGGTAATTTGTTACAACAGCAAATAGAAAACAAATACACCTACCAAAGAGCCTGATATGCCCATATATTCGCAGAAAGAATGGGTAATACTTGCTAAATAATTTTAAATGATAACCTTTAGTTATCTTTGATAATCTTTCTCTAATATGGGAAGCATGGCTTAGGGGAAGTATATCCAGACCAACATAAACTAATTTAACAAGTAGCTTCTAAGCCATGTCCTATGTTCATGTGACATAGCTGACACATAACAGGTTCCCAATATTTTTTAGTAATTTAAATTGAAGAGTCAAAGTTCAAATGCCATCTTTGGCCTCCTTTACTGGCAGGGACAAAAAGACTCTCATGCTAACCAGTACATGGCTCTACCATCCAACAATCTCACCCAAGGATTAAAACAGTAGATGAACTCTGTCCAACTGTCCTCTGTTTGGAAAAACAAGAGTAGTGTATATATGTGGGAATGTATGAAAGAGAGACTGGGATAGTGAGAGCCTTTCCAATCACCTATGCTTCCCCCTGCCTCAGGAAACAATTACTCCAGATTATACACCGAAAGATCTACCTCCACCCCCTTCCCAAAGCAACAAATACTACTACTATCGGTATAGTTCCCCCAATGGTAGAAAACCTAAAGCAAGATACATTGAAAATCATCACTTTCTCCTTTAATTCTGTTCCCCTCCATCCCTGCCTTCTGGTGTCCATCCTCCACACAGTCCAGAATGCTGTCCAGCTTCTCTCTCCTCATTTTCCCTAAGAATTATGGTCATTCATGGCTCTGTGACAGTCCATGAGTGAGCATGCTATAGTTTCCACATGGGGCCACAAACACAGAGCCCATCAACCTGACTGCCATACTCTCTAATACCCAGAGTGCTTTGTCAGCTAGAGCTGAGCACAGCAGCTCCGTTGCATGGGTTAGTGGAAGTATACCCAGACCAACATAAACTGCATATTTTAGTGGCTAGGATTCTTAAAAAGTGCTTATATCTGGCCCCATATAAGTATACAGAGCCACACAGTCTCTTATGGTCACATTCTAAATCAAAAGCACATTCCACTCTATTCTGATATAAGCCTGAGTCTGTCTTCTTCAGAGAGGACAGAAATTAAAAAAAAAAAAAAAAAATGTCAGGGAAACAAACACTTAAAGCAGATAAAATGCAGGTATGGAAAAGGAGGGACTTATAAAGGAGGGAAACTTTTACAGATGCACACAAAAACATATACTGGCATACACAAATAATATTTGAAAGCCTTTATGTTCCCAAGAGCTTTAACTTTAGAATTTCAGAAATGAAAAATGCCAATCTTACCACTGACAAGAGTCTGTCTTATGTTAAAACTAAAGAAAACTGAAACAAAGAACAAGTCCCCATGACTAGCAGAGAAGGACTTCGGGATTGTTTCCTTAATGGTTCTCCTGATAGAAACACCCTTTTGGCCATCTACCTGACAGTGCAGTGGTCAGGAGTGTATGATCTAGAGAGACTGCCTGGACTCCTCTCCCACTTCCATCACTAGAAAATTAGAGTATCTGTACCACACAAGGTTGTTAAGAAAGTTAAGTTCACACACATAAATCACTTAAGAGTAGTGCCTGGCAGAATATAACTTTACTTGATTATGTAATAAGTAATCATGATCCACATCTGTCCCTCATAATGACCTTATTGGTTACATTGTCACTCTGACCAATAACCATCTAATGGCTCTAATAACCCAACACTAATTCTTTCTCTCTCCATTTTGACTGCCTAACCTGACTGTTCATAATCTGCTGAATGGGAAGGGTATGGCTCTATGATTTTTGATGAAAACAGACTGGCTTTCAGGAAGAGTTCAATGAGAATATGAACCTCCAAGAGACCAAGTAACCCGGTCTCTATAGGGTCTATCTCCCTTTCTGTGAACCGATGATCTCTAAGGGATCCTTCTACTAGAGCACCCCACTGGCCCGTGAATGATCTGTTCCCAACCTAAAATGTGTCCTTGATTGTTTTCTGAACAAAAGACAATGATAATGCTCCAAGAGCCGCCAGTGTTCTCCCAGCTGCTGTCTACCCAGCATAAAAAGTGATCAGCTCTTGAGCCATTTGAAAATCACCTGTCAACCACAGTTGGATTACAATTGCTTGAAACATTTCTGAAACCACTTTTTTTGCCATATGCCTCAAAAAAAATTATATAAGCCAAAGAAGGATCCATACCAATTGCCTTAAAGTCATTTACTGATGATATATCTAAGCAGGGTTACATAGTAGTCAATGACCTTCTATGGCAGATCTGACTCCAAATAAAATTTGACTTCCTCAGGAAAACTCAGGCAATAGTAAAGACTAACACAACTCATTATTAACAAAAAAATATAAACATGTCTCAAGAACAACAAGCACCAAAGCAGAGTCTCTGAACCTCTTAAATTAAAGCTATGTAAAAAGAGTATGTGTAAGACATATATGTGATAAACATGCTGATTACTACATGGTGCTGATGGAAATAA
>VMDR010036944.1:0-10364 GCA_007922815.1 Macrotus californicus | reverse complement strand
CAGAAAGAAAACCTTGGTGGTGGGTTTTGTGCTTGGTATCCTTACCAATTTATAAGCCTGTAGAGATTCAGTTGCTAAATTTAAGGGAAAAAGTGTTCTGTTTTGTTAATTAAATATGTAAAGGTTAAGCCTGTAATTTTATCATATATAATAAAAATTTATGATTCAGTTATTGCCAGAAAGTAGAATTTTGATATCATGCTGCTCACTAAAAAAGAAATTTATTATGTGGTGGATTTATCATGGCTGTGGGGAGAATTTGATTTAGTCACTGATATATATATTAAAAGAACCGTGGTTTGCTGGTAAGAAGGTGCTATGACAGAGAATAATAGATATTATCTCTGCAGTTTTGATGTCTGATGTAGAATGAAGTTAATTACACCTACACAGAGCCCAGACTTCTTCATGTTAGCATTGGCTCATCTGTAGTGTGGCAGGCATGGTCTTGTTACTTTTTCATTCAGTGAGGTAGGTATGCTCTCAGGCGGTGAAACTTAATAAAAAGAGGCTACTTTGACAACGATCGCAAGAACTGTGTCTTCACTTCCTTGACTTTTGAAATGTGGACCATTGAATGCAGTATAAATCTTCGCAATCGTTACCTCCTGGCATCATGTCCTGTGTGTATGTTATGGGGATTCTTGCTCTGTTTTCTCAGTTTGTCAGTCACCATCTTCATCCTGTTTGTGGCTTGTGTGGCTTTTCACCAAGACCCTCCCGTTCTTTCCAGGGCTGCTCAGTGGGCAGGGAGCCACTGTGGACAGCTTGTTAACAGTCCTGTGTTACTGACTCTTGGAAAGTTTGGAGCCGGGGCCTCCCCAGTCACAGAGGGACTTGGGCAAGTGGAGGGTGTTAAGGCCCTGGTGTCCGCTGTGGGGTCCCTGGGATATGGAAAGAAGGTCAGAGTTCCCTCCTATCCTTCGTTTCACCTCCTGGTGCACATCACGTGTTCCAGAGTTTGAGTTCTTTTTGCCACTGAATACCATATGGCCTTGGACATGTTATTGAAAACTTCTGAGCCTCAGTTTTCTTTTCTGGAAACATACCTAGTTGTGTCGTAGTAAAGACTAAACCAGAACCAGTGCCATGAAGCTAGGAGCCCTCTTGAGGTGACAAAGTTATGTCAGTTTATGTCAGTTCGGTGGTGAGGAAGAGAGGGCGTCGGTCTGCTCTGCCATCACCCATGTCCATTGTGGGTTTGACCACATGAACCTATTGCTTGGATAAGTCAGAAAGGGTTGAATTTTGGCAATTTCACATGATTTAAATTAGGAATCCCCTTCCTTGGTCTAAGGCTTTGATAATTGTACCTGTAGGCTTGATAGGTGATGTGTATGTAGATGCAGTTATATACACACACTTGTCATTAATATATGGCCAATATTATGTTTTAAGGGAAAAATAACTGAAAATAATGAAATGATCACCTCAGAATTGACACCATGAAAAGCCAGCACTAGTCAGTGCCATGGAAAGCAGTGTGGGGCACCTGCATTAGAGTCACCTAAGGCTCTTGTTAAAAATGTATATTCCTGGCCCGATAGACCTACTGAGTCAAAAATTTCTGGAACCAGGTGACAGAAACTGGTAAAGAAACACCTCAGATGGGTCTGATGCCCATTAAAGTTGAAAGACAACTGAAATTAGCAATGACTGAGACCCTGACTTTGGAGAATTTTTATGTCTTTTCTGACTAGTGTTAAGAAAGCATCTGAGGATCATTACATGAAATTTTACATACTAAGCTATAATTTAGTGGAAAGTACTTCTTTTATGAAGCAGAGGCTTTCTGGTGTCAGAAGAGAAATGAATTATGAAACAAGGTACTTTACAAGAACTTATCTGCTGCATACCCATCTTTAACTTGGTAGCCTTTAGTAAATGTGATATTAGTCTGGAATTTTTAATGTATTATAGTGAAAGAATAAAGATACTTTAGAATAATAATAACACAGATGATTTTAGATCTTTTATTAACCCTTACCCAAGGATATACTTGTTGATTTTAGAGAGAAGGGAAGAGAGGGAGAGAAACCTGGATATGAGAGAGAAACATTGATTGGTTGCATCTCGTATGCACCCCAACCAGGGACTGAATCCGCAACATAGGTGTGTGCCCTGACCTGGGATCAAACCTACGACCTTTTAGTGTATGGGATGATGCTCCAAACAGCTAAGCTAGTTGTTTGATCTTTAAGTCAAACAACTAGCACCAGCTAGTGCTAGACCTTTGAATTTATAGACGTGAGCTACATTTTGAGATGTCTCATTCAAAGATTATGAGACAAGATGACATTAGGAAGATTATTTTCCATCACTTATTCCTTTATCTCGTGTTCACCGAAACATATGGACACTGTAGCATTATCATCCTTAGGGACCCCATAAGCATGCCAGAAACTTGGCATTTTGATTATAGTAACGCTTCAAATACTGACAAACCTAAAAAAATGGGCATACCGGTCTGTTAAAGCACTTGAAATTTCCACTAGCTCATCATTTTGACCAAGAAAGAAAGGTACTTGTTGAAATGTCATCTCTGGGAGAGGTGGCTTATTAAGTCATCTTAAATATGACATCCTCAAGTATCTGTCACCTCAGTAAGATGACATCCTTAGATGTCAGATTTCTTATTCGTGAAATGAAGACATTTAATTCAAGGATCTATGAGGTCTCTCCAATCACTTAAAAAGCATGAGGCTTGTCATCTAGTATATCTTAGCTCAAATTAGTTTGTCAGATATCATGGTGTAAGAATGGGACCTGGATCAGTGGGTCATTTTTGATAGATGAGGATAGGAGAAATGTCTAGAGCATTGGGCCATGTCTGAAAGCATGCCTGATACAGCATGCATTTACTTGTTAAGAGGTAGTGGGTGTTGAAGGGATGTCTGAAGCATTTTAGATGCTTCCCACACTTGCCATCGGCTGCCTCTGCACAAAGGAAGACATGCACAAAGGAAACTCACTCTTTTTCTATGTACTTGAGGATGTAGTTGCCATTCACAGGTGCCACGAAAGGCTCTTCAACAACTAGACTGTTTAGGCTGTGATTTTCTACTTTAATATTGGCAACATAGATAAAAGCCTTAATTCAAGAGCTTAGAATTGATAGTTATAAGTGAAAATCTTATGTTGAGCACTAATTATGTGCTGGGTACTATGCTGAGAGGTATGATATTCTCAAACTTATTGCTGCCCAAAGCTTGGCTGAGAGAATCGATGGAAACTTTGGGAGGTAAAGCTGTCTCCCTTCCTAACAAAGGTAGGTCCTCTGAGCATGGGGTGTGCACACTGTATTATATCTGCCGTCCCCATACCTGCAGATGCAGAGTACCTTTTACTGATTTATGCTCTTATTTGATGCCATCCACCTGTGTTGAGGTGTGCCCTATGTGAAAGTATTTCAAGTGGAGTGTTGTGTCTGTTAGAAAGATACTGAGGTGTGTTATATTACACAATCCTGAATCTTTATAATGACCTTCTGGGAAGAAGATTTCCTCCTGGGTCTTAGTTCTAGGAAAAGGTATGATTTTCCTGTGCAGTTAGTTTCTTCTTGTAGACAAAGTGAATTGTATAACCCATTAAATTTTCCTCTTTATGTTAGCAGTTAGAAAGCCAGATTCAAATATGTTTTCTTAATAGAACAGAACAACTCAAAGCCAGTCTTCATGAAAACAGGGAAGTTGTTGGCTCTTGTAAGTAGCAGAAAAGGCTGTGGGTGGGCATGACTGTCGCAGGGGCTCAACTCAGTCATCAGGATTCTCAGTATCTCTCTAAGCATCTTTCCCACTGTCTGATGTTTATAAGTAGTTATAGGCTGAATCCTCCAGCTCTGAGACCAGTGGAAAGAGAGATTCTTTCCTGCAACATTACAAATCACTCCTCCTGTTGGGCTCACTGCGTCAGTCAGCTCACATCACCTGCTTTTACTTTAACCTCACCCTCTGCTTGGCCCACTCACTGGGGGCCAGGAGTGTGGTCAGCACACCTAACCGTATGGAATAAGAGTGAGGAAATGGACATTCTGCATGGACAGATGGGTCCTGTTACCAGCTGAAGAGAGTAGATGCTGGCTGGGCAAAAAGCACAAGACACCCAGAGCGACAGTCTGTGAAGTAGAACCTCCCTTCTGGTTCCTTTTCCTGGCTCGATTCTGAGTCTTCTCTTCACTTTTCTCACGTCATTCTAATTTGCCTTGCTGTATTTTATATATCATTATAAGTGTATTAAGTTTTTTTAGAACTGGGTGGTGGTAGCAGAAAGTAAATGAGTTTCCAATCTTACCAGTGTCCTAAATGTAACTTGTGTGTGTGTGTGTGTGTGTGTGTGTGTGTGTGTGTGCATCCCATTTACTTTTTAGTGACACCATGAAACACATTCACAGGAGTAGAAAGAGTATAGAGGCTATTACAGCCTTGTTCAGTTGTTTTCAAGTTATTTTTTAAAACCTTAAAACCTTTTGGTTAAGCAAAATTTTATATAGGTAAGAAAGCATAAATACCTTTTGGTTCAACAAAGTTTTTGTGGGCAGATTTAAAAGCTGACACTCCAAATCCGGGAACAGTGTACAATGGTCAGCTGTTGCTGTGAAACAGGCCTCGTAGAAGTTGGTGGCTTAAAACAACACCACTTACTATTTTAATGTCCCATGGGCGGCCTGTGGATCAAAGCTGGGCTTGGCAAACTTTATGTGTAAGTCTCTGTGCAGCTGATCCTGGCTGGGCTCTTTGGATATTTTGGGGTTTCCTGGCTATAGGTTGGTCTAGGATGGCCTCTCCTGAGACAACTGGTCTCTCCTCTGTGTGGTCCTTCATTATCCGGCAGGTAGAGTTTCTAGAGAGAGGGCAGCGTGCATCAAGGTTTCTTCTTGGCTTACACACGGGAAGGGCACATTGTTAGTTCCACTTGATTCTTTGGGTCAAAGCCAGTCAGAAGGCCAGCCTACAATCAGGGTGGGGAGATAGACCTTACTCCTTTCTTTGTGGAGCTGCAGGGCCACATTGTAAAGGATGCAAGGAGAGGTGGGGAATTGGGTCCCATACAGGGGTCTGCCAGAACCCAGTGCCCATGCTCTGAGATGCCTCTGCTTTACAGAACACAGTTGAAAAGTCACTGGCAGCATGAAAACAAGGAATTTAGGATTGAAAGAACTACATTCAGGGGTCTACCCTGCAACTTATTACTGTCATCTGAGAGGGAAGTTTTTTAACTTCAGTGAACTCAGTTCCTAATCTGTAAATAGGGTCATTCAGTGGCATTCTGATTCATGGGTTTGCTTCAGAGGTCACATAGATAACTGAAAATCAGTCAGTCAGTCAATCAATCAATCAGTAAATTTTACAAACTCATGTGTCTCTAGGTGTATTCTGAAGGTGGTTACAGCTTGATTTAACTGCGTTTTTCTCCCAGCAGTGTCATTGATCAGCTGTGAAAGTCATATGGCCTCTAGAGGCCAGTTTCTTCATCTGTGAAATGGGGCTGATGTTCATCTCCTTGGGTATCCAATGGAAAACACAGTGCCTGGTCTGTGATAGCTGCTGTCATTGTTAGAGCCCTGTGACCGTGGAATAACCTTGAGCCATTGCCCTGAGTGTTTTATGTCTTCCAACTCCATAGAGTGTGGTTCCCCAGCCCCAGGTTTTCTTCCATTTGTAATCTTATTGATAAACTTACCTCAATTTCCTCTGGTTTCTGAGGAGCAAGGGAAGAGGAAATATGAATATTGCGTGGCACCTGGATGTTGGGTCCTTTACCTGTTATTTACTACCAAAGCAATTTTACAACGTGGAAACGTGGCACTGTCATTTTATGCTTTATGGAACTGAGGCCCCAACACATTTTTAGAGGTCACACAGATAGTGGGCACAGCTCTTTATGAACCCTAAAGTGTTCCTTTCCTTCTCGTGCCTCTTGGGACCAAAGCCTGTGTTCTTCCCCTGCTTATTGGGCCCAAAGAACATATAATAATTTTCAGGTATGCTTCAGTATTTGGTGCAGTTTCTCATTTTGATGTTAAAAACATTGTCAAGTTGTTGAATCCTAGCAGTGCAATGTAAGTACTGCTGTATCACAGCCCTTTGAAATAGTAAATTAAAAGGGAGAGTACTTGGCTTCTAAGTATCTTGAATGAAATTAATTGATTAGAGACATTATTCATATATTTAATGAGCAGAAGAGGGCAGAATGTTGTCTTCTGTTTCACTTCAAATCCCCTGGATAGAATTGTTTTCGTAATTTCTTGTGCTTAGCATGTGATTGAGGTAAAAACTGTAAAATCCTTTGTAACTCTCTTATCTGTGGGCCTTAGTGATCTCAGGGGCAAAATGCCACTAAGGTCAGATAATTTAAGACTCGCTTCAGGTGGAAGTAGACAGGCCTTTGGAGATTGATGTTAATCACCTTTTTTAGAATAAATTGCTTTTTCTTTTGAGGTTGGACAAAGGCAATGAAAGTATGTAGATCTATATTTGGAGGATTTAAAACAATCCAGTGAGTTGGGTCTAACTGTAATCACAATGGAAAAGAACTACTTTGTATATAACAGTCTACAGTATATAGGTTATATACTTAGTTACTTAAGTCACATTGTTTGCAATGTTATTGGGGAGACTCATCCCAAAATAAACTGTGCATTAATAAAAATAGAATAAGTGAATATTAAGAGAATATTAGCATCTTACAGAGTGATTTTTAAAACGTGGATTTAGATTCTTTTGCCAAAATAATTTATGAAATAATGGCCATTTAACAGATGCAGACTTATAAATAAGAATTTATTTTGGAAAGACTCCTGAGCAGCTGGAGATAAGATGAGGTGGTTTGCTCATTGTTACGGATGAGCAGGATCCCAGAACTGGACCTCTAGGTTCTACTGTTTGGTTCTTTTCCCATCCTGCATGTCATTTGGGTCAGATCTTCTAATTGTGACTCAAGTCCCTGAAGAATAAAATAGATGTTATAATACTTCAAGTACCTAAAAGAATTATGGGTATCAGATTAAATAATTCAAAAAAATTGCTGTCTTAGCTATGACACATGTGAGCTGTGTTGCTGTCACATACACTGTCTTGGCGTTGTTCCCAGGGTTTCGGTTTGAGCAGGATGTTCTGTGGAGCTAACCTGTGCTCCTCACTCTGCCCCTGCTGTGCTCCTTCTAGGCCTGCTTTTAGTGAAAACAACAAGCTGCTAGCCACCAGGTGACTGTTCTCTCTCTTTATAAATGGGAATTAAGTTGACATTTTTTTCCTCTTGGGATGCTTTCTGAATGCATACTGTTTTTTCTATTCTGAGCTACCCCTCCTCCCTGAGGATTATTCTTTCATGCCTCAGTTCCATAAACTAAATTGAACATAGGGGTGAGGGATCCTGAATGATTAGAAGAATAGTCAAGTGTTGTTTGCAAGGGATAGTCTTTTCCAAACATAAATAATTATGTAGGACTGGAGTGAAATGAGGTAGCACTGAGTCCTCCTGCCTTAGGAAGTAGCCGTACCTTCTGGGAGGAAGGACTCCTGGATGAGCTGTGTTGAGGGCGTGGGGGCCAGGCTGGGTTGGCTACTCAGGACATGAGGGTGTCCAAGATGAAGGTTTGCTCATAAGAGCTCACAGAAAATCTTGAGGGGCACACAGGTAAGCTGAGGGCTGGTCTGGTAATAGAGCTTGAAGCTGAGACTGTAGGAATGAAGATCCTGAGGCAGGGCTCTGCAGGAGTCAGCTCACAGTGGCAGGGTAAGGGGTTGCAGCATGCCAGTGGGAATTAGGAGCTGCCCATGAGGCATGTGGGAAGTATCTGGGTGCCATTCAGAGGGAAGGGAGAGAAGAGACCTCCAAATAATGTTTCATTTGAATGTCTCCCCCCGCCCTAAAATGGAATGCCTCCTAAGCAAGCTAGTTTTTAAAGGTAGTGTCATCTACTTAGAGTGGATGCAGAGGGGAAAAGGCCTGGAGGTTGAAGAGAGGGACAAACTTTTAATAGTTCTTTTTTTTTTCTTTTAATTGGAAGATTGTTTTAGTGACTTTGCTTCTTTCTCTTCTGTGTCCTTGCAGTAGCTTGTTTTCGCTGCTGTATTTAAGGATGGCTATGCCAGAGGGGAATATGGCCAGAAGCTAGAAAAGTGTGGGGGATTAGGGAAGATTCAGGAATCAAAATCTTGGCTTTTTTATTCCCATGACTGCTATCATGGTCCTAAACTTTCTCTTTTTCCTTTTATTCTTCCCCTTCCTACATTTTCATCTTGAGCAGTAAATGGGTTTTAAAAGAAAGTGGTGAACCAAACAGGTATCTGTATCCTACTGGACCATCACCATCCCTCTCCCAGTGGAATTATCAGTGGATAGGCTCCTTGACATTCTGTTTCTCCTCTGAAGGGTGTGGACAGGACAGTGAGTGTTGGTCCAAATTGAGAGAAATGTTAAGTGGAGTGTAACCACTACCATGTCTGTGTCGGGCACTGGCTGGTGCTTTTTCTGCTTTATTTCTAATCAGCACAGACCGCTTAAGCTTCTGAGTATTACAGTATAACCAAAGGATGACCACTGTGCTTTTGGGATACTTAAAATGCCTGGGCATTATTCTAAGTGCTTTTTAGTATGCATTGCCTTATTTAATACTGATAACTACCTACATTATTCCTGTTTTACACACTTGGAAGTAAGCTCACAGGCTAAGCAAAGTGACCAAGCTCAGGTGAGTTGTAAGAGGAAAGCTGAGATTTGAACTTGACCAGCCTGAATCTGAAGCCTCTAGCACGTTCCTGTCAGTTCTTTGTGTATATCAGAACAGTTAGACCCATTCTGCACATACCATGAACTTAACCTGCTTCTGTTTCAAGACTCTGGATCTTTGTGTATGTATTCTTTTGACTGGGGAGCTAGGAGCCCAGGGAGGGTTGTACAGATGGTTCGGTTGTAAAGGGTGTTGGCCCCTCAATAACAGGATGAAGGGATGGAGGAGAACACTGACTCTCAGGACACTTATCAGGCTAGTGTTTTTACTTTGGAGGATGATTTTCAAAACTGAGTCAACAGATGAGTTTACTCATTCTGGAGACTATGTTGTGACATAACCATTGCAACTATTAAGCTGAAGAACAAAACAAGGGATAGATCTTGCTCCAGTCTAGTGAATTGGTCTCCCTGAGCAAGGAGCTAATGCTGGTAAGTTCCAGCATCTTTGAGGCATTGACTCTGGATAGTTGTCTTTTATGCTTGTGTATCCAGTTAAAGAATTTTTTAAAATTGGACCCTTCCTTGCATATTGATGTTTACATCTGAAACATTGCAACATATATTTATGTAGTTGAGAAAGAGGAAAATGTATGCTGTATGGTAAACGTTGACATTTTAAAATAAAACTTTTTTACAAAAAGATTATTTATTTATTTATTTATGTTTAGAAAAAGGGGAAGGGAGGGAGAAAGGGAGAGAAAGATCCGTATGAGAGAGAAACAGAGGAACATTGATTGGTTGCCTCTTGCATGACTCCAGCTGTGGACCTGGCCCACAATCCAGGTGTGTGTCCTGGCCAGGAACTGAACTGGTGACCTTTTGGTTCACAGGATGACACCCAGCCCTCCAAGCTATACCAGTCAGGGCTAAAATAAAACTTTTATAAAATTATTTTAAAAATATCCATCAGAAACAGAATTCAAATATCAAAGGGATTTGATACCCTTCATTGTCCATTTAAAATTACATGAAAAAGCTTTTATTCAGTTGAAATTTTGTTTCCTTAATTTTTCTCTTTCGACTGGTATTTACATTTTATTTTCCCATAGAATCTTATCTTATTACAACATTTAAGTTTGAAAGTTTTTTACTGATTACTTATCAAACTTCAGTGCAAAAAAAAGTCTAAATTAAAATTTTAAAACCAGACAGGAGTAGAGGATTTGTTTGTAGCAGTGCAACTTTGAATTGTTTTCAAGTTACATGCCAGGATTTACATTGAGATCTAGCATCAGAAATTATTTTTAATGGCTATAAGCTGAGAGTTTGATTAGTTTCATTTTCAGAATTGTTCAAAGCAAAAATTGGAAAACAGCTAGTCTCTAAAGATTTGTCGTCCAGTCATGAAAGTCGTGAGCTTTCTCATTTGCTGGGAAATAAACCAAGCAGACCAAGCTTCATGAGTAACTGTTAATTACACCTGTTATTTTTGAACTCAAAGGCACTTGTTTATCCCAGAAATAAACAGAAATGGCTGATAAAATGAAAATAATATTAATTTTAATGTATTTTAGCCAATGCATGCATTATATAAAAATATATATACATTTATATGTAATATATACAAAATTTATATAAATGTAAGTTTATATATGTAAATTTTATGTAATTTTTTTTGTATGTGTGTGTAT
>VMDR010036943.1:0-10361 GCA_007922815.1 Macrotus californicus | reverse complement strand
TTTATTAGATCTAGTAGTTTTTTGATGAAGTCTTTATTGTTTTTTCTTTGCAATATCAAGTCATCTGTGAATAATAACAGTTTTACTTCCTCCTTTCTCACCTTCTCATTAGCTATGACTAATGCCAGATATGAAGTCTGCAAAACACATACATACACACACTAATATTTCATGTATACACATGGGCATGAGTCATAGAGTGGTGGGATACCCAATTGGTTGGCTGATATATATTAGAGACACTAACATTTTGAGAAAATTACAACTTTAGTGAACTTATCTGAAATTTTATACTCACAAAATTTGAGAATTCTTGCTTTATATCAGCATATATAGACATGTTTGTTTAATGAGCTAATATTGTGTTTATTTGATTTGCATTTGGAGGTATACCATAATTTCTTCAATGTTTAGGACTTGTGAAGGTCTGAATGTAATCCTACTTTATGTTTTCTTTCTGCACCATCCTGATATATCTCTTTCTAAATAATCCTGGGTTACAATAGTTAAGTCTTTCCAGTGTTTCTGATAACAAATGTGCTGTTAAGTTGAATGGCTCCTAAATCAGACATTGAAGAGGGAGTCCCAGTGCAGTAGGTTTGGGTTTGCATCTATGTCCATCACAGTGCAGTAGGTTTGGGTTTGCATCTATGTCCATGCCCACAGTGGGGGGGATCTTTTTGCAGATAGTTCTAAAATAGTTCTCTATAACTTTATAGGTTTTGACTTCTCAAATTTGACTGTAATTATGATGAATTGATTAAAGTAAAATAAAATTATTTGATAGAATAAGATGATGCTTCCAGTGGTGAAATAAATACCTAGAAACTAACACAAAAATTCTCTGTTTAGTTTAGGACTAATTAGTATGTCACTGAACCATGATATTTATTCTGTCTAAGTAATATAGAAAACCCAAGCCACGATCTTTATTATAACATGTTTAAATATAGAGCTCTGGTTTTGTGTATTTTTTTTTCTTTTTCTGACTCCAATTTTATTTCTCAAAAGGGAACATTATAGCATTTATTCTTTGAAATCCTCAAAGTGCTTGAGTCTCACCTCCAGAGAATTTAATAAGTCAGAGGTGGGCCCTGAACACTGGGGTTCTTTAAAGGCTCTGCAGGTGATTTTTACATGTGGCCAGAGTTGAAAACCACTGCCTCAGAATTTGAGCACCAACCTAAGGTCAATTGCGCTATGAGCCAAATTCAATGTTGAACAATGACGTGTATGATTCAAGTCTTAAGGTTCATGTTTACCACATTTCTCTATCCCTCTCCTATTTTTCACTTGTAATATCTTTGTTGTGATTCAAACTTTAAACTGGAGAAGATCATTAATCATACATATAATGTAGTGACAGCAGGGTCATGTCACACTAACTAAGTACACCTTGTTTGCCTCAAAATGCTAATTGCTTCTCTGAAACATTAATGAGGGACAATTGATATTGAGCCTACAATCATTTATGGTCTAGTTGCTGTTTTATTGAAATAAGTACTTTATTAGGTTATGGCAAAATAAATTCAGATATTATTATGTAAATTCATGAAGCATATAATGCCACACTTATGGAAATTTGGCTGTGAGAAAGAAGAGAATTTTATTGATTTTCAAGATTTTCTGGAAAAGAGATTCCAATTACAGAAGTCATTACTTTGCATCTTTTCTGCGAGAAGATATCGTATTCTCACAGGGAGACTAATAGTTCAGTCTCCTCTACTTTCAGCTGTGAGGCAGTCTAAAGAGGGGATCCTCGTTTTTCTTCTTTGAACCCCTGCTGTTGCTTCCATCCATTCATGTATTCATTTAGTGCTCCCTACTTTAAAAGAGAAGGCCTAAAATTATCCAAGAAAATTGACAAGTGTGTAGTAAGTTTGTATTTAATGTCATTATGCCTAAAAATGTCTTCTCTACATTACCATTAGAAAAACTTAACTTGCAAAGGGTACCTTTATTAAGTGTTTTTCAGGCACAATTATGAAACGTGTTCTTGGCACAGTGGTGGGACATTATGGGTTACTTTTTAACCTCGTCAGCTTGGCCCCCTTGTCTCTATTGGCACTTGTTTCAACCCTGTTAGAAATGGTGTCTGACTGTATACTATTTACTAAGATTGTTTACAGATAACAATCATGAATCCCTTAGTACATTTCAGTTCCAAGAAATATGATGCCTTTAAGAAGGTGGCATAAAAACGTATTGATTTAGTTCAGCTTCAAAGATCAATGAATAAATGATAGATGATAAAAATCCATTTGACAGTAGGTGGAAGGTCCTTACTTATTGAGAAATTCCCCATTCCCCAACTGAGATAAACTTGAATCATCTTCATTGTAGAAGGAACTTTCAACTGGTCTCTGCTCACTTGTTGGTGGGCGTGCCTGGTGCGTGTGTGTGCGAATGAAATTGGTTGGTTAGATTGTAAAGTTTTCATAGCTGGGGACAGCATCCTATTAATCTATGTTTCCCCAGTGCCAAGTTCTGAACCTGGTACATGACAGTCGACATTCAGTAGAAGCCTATTAAATTATTTCTAACACAATGAATGAAAACATGGACATAACACTTTTATAATAGCAAAATATGGTATTTGCTTTCTAAAATACCCCTGGCCTCAAGTGAGAATGTGTGTAGGTTTTTAATCTTCTGTACAGTACTAATTAAATTCTACATATCCAATAAATAAATATATTTAAACAATTTAAAATTACAATCTTTGGTGTTTGGTGAATCTGGGAAGGAGATAAGAATATGTTTTTAACATGTTTATTCAGGTTATATACAAATCTGGGATATATACAAATTTATATGTAAAGACTATTGGGCTCTGAATTTTCCCTTCCATTTTCTGAGTTGATCTATTCCATAGGAAAATTTTTGAGAGGAAGAGAAAGAGATGAAGTCAAATACACAGGGAGAAGGAGAAGGGTGTTATGAAGTGTTCTGAATGGCGGCTGTGTATGAAAGGCCTACTTTCAAATAAGACAAGACCATCTTTTGAGCTCCACAGGATGCCGCTGTCAGCTGCTATTGAAAACCCGTTTGAAACCAGTGGATCAATCTGGTGTTTTTCAGCTCTGGTTTGAATGAAGCTATTTATTTCTGAGTGTGTTTCATCAACTTCACTAAAGACTAGAACTTGTGGGGGCAGCTTTCACTATCCTTTTTTGATAGGCTTTAAAATGGCCAGGATGTCTTACAGGAAAATACAGAGTCTGTGTTTTGACGTCAATGACTAGGGCTTAACATAAGTGTATGCAGTGCACCAGAAAACAATTTCCTAACAAGAGAAACAACATGCTCAGGGTGTTCAGATGGGAGCCAGCAGTGTGAGTTATGTAAGACTTGAGGTTTGTAAAAATACTTCACATTTTAAGGAGGCTGGGAGCTGGTGACCACTTTTCTCTTATGTTGATATGAAATTAAGAAAAAGCTCATTGTGAAACAAATCTGCTTTTCATTTTATGGTAAATATGGCAATATCAAATATAAGAGATCAAATCTAGAAACAGTTTGGGGGAACTATAGAGTTTGTCCTCTGTACTGTAAATATTTGAGATTCCATATGGTAGTATGAACTTTATGGTAGCGTTTTATTTCATTGCTTTCTTGGTCTTAACTAGTTAAAAAACACTTCTGATTTTTCTCTTTTTAATGTATAGTTATAAAAATATTGCAAATGTCATATTTATTTGTTTAGTCTCCGTGGCCTGATATATTTTAATTTTTCCTAACGAATTCTGGGTTTTCTGAATTCACATAAACTATTTAGAAAATGATACAATGAACAAGATTCCCACAGTAAATCTTTTTGACTTTCTTAACCACCAAAGCAACACGATTCTTTCTCTACTTCATTAATTCATCCTCTTGTACCGAGTCATGTCTGAACTAGGCCATCCACATACGGAACAATAAAGAGAATTCTCTTAGAAGAATAAGGCATAGACTCTGTTCTTAATGAAATTTCAGTCAATACAATATTTAGATGTTTTATCTTTTTCATGTGTTTTAGTTTTCTATTGCTGCCATAACAAAGCATCACAAAATTAGCAGCTTAAAACAACCCCCATTTATTATCTCACAGTTTTGTATTTCAGGAGTCTGGACAAAGTGAGGTTTAGCTAGTTCTGTTTCCCAGGTTTCACAGGCTGAAACCAAGGTGCCAGGGCTGGGTTCCTTTCTGAGGGCTCTGGGCAGAAATCCATCTCCAGATTCATTCAGGTTGTCAGCAGAATTCACTTCCATGTGGTTGCAGACATGGACTGAGGTTTCTGTTTTCTGACTGGCTACTGGCCTGAGGTTGTTCTCAGCTTCTAAAGGTGCCTGCATAACCACCTCTTCCCATCTTGAAAGCCAGCAATAGTGGGTCGAGTGCATCTCTTACTTTGAATCTTTCTGTTCTCTCCCTGTGTTTGACCTTTCTGTCTTCCTTTTCTTCTTTTAAGGCCTCATGTTGTTGTGTTGGACCCATCAGATAATCCTAGAAAATATTCTTATTTTATGGTCAGCTGATAGTAACCTTAATTCTATCTGCAAAATCCTTTCATAGTAGTACCTAGATTAGTAATTGGTAACCAGGGGATGGGACTTTGAAGGACATCTTTAGAATTCTGCCTACCAAAAAATAAGAAATTTATTTTCTATAAGAAACTCAACCATAGACATCATGCCAGTATTTTGTTCCATTGCAGCACAAGACTAGACTTCCTGCAATTATGCTTGGAAAACTCCTTTGGAATCACACTCAGAAAAAAGGCAAAGTCCCCTGATGCCCTACAGATTTCTGCATGATCTGGCCAACACTGCCTCTCACCTTTGCCCTGCCTCTCCCACCCTGGATACTCTGGTCCAAGCCAGATTCTCAGGTCTCCTGTCTATTCTACCAATACAGCAAGTGGGCTCCTACCTTTGCCTTTGCTTTTCCTATAGTCTCTGCCTGGAACCACTCCTCCCCCCAAAGTCTACATGGCTTTCTCTCGGCCCTCTTTGAAGTCATCACTTAAATGTTACTTTCTCAGTGAGGGTTTTCCTGATAATTATTTTCTTATAATTTTCAACCATTGCCCATCCCATATACTTCGTATCCATTATCTCTGCCTTTCCCCCCATTCACTTGAGCAACTATCAACTATTAATCAGTTAGTTATGTATTCCATAAGCTTTACAAACGCAGGAATTATCATCTGTCTTGTTCACTGGTGTATCCCAGCACCTAGATTAGTGTCTGGCATGTAGTAAACACTCAATAAAAATTTGTTAAAACAATGCTGAATTAATTAAAATAATGAGCCAGATTCTCATTTTCTGAATTGCTAAGTTAATTCTTTCTCTAGTTATGAATTAAATTCATTCTCTACTCTCCTACCCACTCTATCAATTTTAGCCGTAAAAATCATGAAATAAGAGTGGGATTTTTTTAAAAAGAAAATTAAAACATAACTTGTTCATTTTTTCTTATTTTGGGATATCTCCCTCTTTATACAATTTTCCTTTTTATTTTTCATGAATAATTCTTAACCTCAAGTTATAGAAAACTTACAAAATATTTAATAAGTGGTCCTAGAAAGTAATGGCATACCTATTTTTACATTCAGTGTAAACCAGCTGTCACCTGCTTCTCTTCCCTTTGATGGAATGTCGATGCCCTTCGTTAAATGCACTTCACACTGATGCCTTCCAAATCTCTATGCTCTGGCCCACATCGTCATGAGCTTCCAATCACTGGACTAGTGGAAGCACTTCACACTCCACAAATCAAGCTCATTCACCCTACTCTGTTCCTGTTCCTTTGCTGATCTATCTCTCTTAATTGTACCTTCAATTTCTTAGCAAATCTAAAAATCACAGAAACATCTTCAGTTTCCCCTGGGCCATTTATTTCTACACATCTTATCATCAACCAAACCCTCCAAATTCTGCTGCTGAAATAACTCTTCAATCTATGTCTTTTTTTCTGTTGCTATTGCTTCTTTATTAATTCAGGTGCTCATCTAGTCTCCTGCCTGACCTATTAGCCACTGAGTTCTACCTCATTTGCTACTTTTCATATTTATCCTAGAGAAACTTTTAAAATGTAGGTTAAAGTATGCTATCACAATGAATTAAAAGTTATCTTAAGTTTTAGCATGGCATTCTCAATTTTGACCCAAATTTATTTTGCAAACTCATATTTCATCCTTCTCTTTAAAATAAGGAATAATGTATCATTTCCTAAAGAGATGGTACCATTTTAAACTTTTATGCCTTTGTTTAGGCTTCTCCTCTTCCTGGGATTTTCTTCACACCCCTGTTGGCCTTTTCTACTTATTCACTTTCCTTCTCGAGCATAGCACAACTTCTAAGATTGAGATTCAATATCACCCCTTTGGTAAAACCTTCCTTAACTCTCCCAAATGTGAGCAAGTTGCTTCCTTTTCTGTGGTGTTAAATCACTTTATTTATAACTGTTTTAGTATTTACAATGATATGGCAGTGTATATTATCTATTTTTTCCCCAAATTTATGAGTTCTTTGAGGAGAGCAAATGTGTCTTTTTTTAATCTTAGTATCCCATGCATAAAACACAACTCCTGGCATTTAGAAGATTTAGCACATATTTAATGAAAGAAAAGGAGGGTGAAGCAAACTAGAATCAACATAGTGAAGTACTACAGATGAGTACAAAAAACAGTAAACTAGGAAAGCTAATTCTCGGTATCTCCTAAGAAAGATTTTACCTTCGCTTGCTAAGTAAGTTTTCTAAATATTCCATCCTGTTTCATTGTATAAAATTAAATGATCATGCTACAAACTGAAAGAAATTTCCATTCTGTTTGTTTCTATCTAGACAGAATTGTTTTACTAGGAATTAGGGACAATTTTATTCAAAGGGCAGATCAAACATTGTCATTACATTCTATGGAAAACAACACCCAAAACTGAAGAGAGCAGATAGACTAGCTCTCTTACAGAACACAGAAAATGCCATATAATCTAGAGGCATAGTTAAATGGAGTCATTTTCAATCATCAAAAATTAGCACAGGAAGAGGACATTTAATATCTGGGATACACCATACTGCATTCAAATGGTATACACAAACTCATGGAGAAGTTGTTAACGTGCATCTTTTTAGCCTGGCCAAAGCATGCTTAACCCTGTGAATCTGCTATGTGGCCAGGGAATCTGCATTTGTTGTGAACACCTCGATATGATTTTGATGCAGGAGACCTAAGGACTACATTAGGATATAGTGATTGAGACCCAAACCCTCAATTTATAGATGAAATGATTGAATTACATGGATGTAGTAATTTATGTCCGAGTTAAGTCTCCAGTCCAGTTTTCCAGACTCTCATCTTACTACATTTCCAGGACGACTTCCCATTTGATGTCCGTGTTAGCCATTTCAGAAATCTGCTGTTGCTACTCATTTTGTCCTATTCATTTTTTTCTTTTTTATTGAATTTATTGGGGTTACATTGGTTAATAAAATTATATATGTTGCAGGTGTAGAATTCTGTCATATATCATCTGCATATTGCATTGTGTTTTTACCACCTCAAGTCATTATCTTATTATTTTTTGCTTCAATTTGGTCTTCATCTACTGAAACAAGAAAAGAAAGGGATAGGAAAGAAGATTCTCATATTTATCTTTATTTCTTTCATTTCTTCCTTTACTTTTAAAAATGAATAGGTTACCTCTTTGTAGAAAAGCCAAATCCAAACCTAAATCTCAGAAAGATCTACAATCTCTCTATATCCTCAACTCTGCTGAGTGTTTTTATTTGCTTCTCCAGTTAATCTGCATGCACACAAACTTTTCAATCACACAACATCCACACTCCCCCTAATTACAGACACCGATATCAACTCACTTTCCTATCAGCACAATGCAGCTGTGCAGTACAACAGGTTTATTTAACAACTGAATAGGTTCATCACAAAGTGTTGGAGAGATGGTCAAAGAGAGAAACAAAGCTTTCCCTCTCCTTTTAGGCTTTGTTAATAATGACAGCTCAGCTGATAGTGTTTTCAGAAAACAAGGGATGTCCTGATAGAGGGAACCTTCCCATTCCCATCAAGTGGTGATTTGGGACAGCTTTCCTTGCTGGGATTAGCGAGGGTATTATATTAGGGCTTCTGACCCTGTCACTGCTGCTAGTTTTAGTCATCATTCTCCTCTCTCTGTGTTCATGACAGCTAAGCCTCATCACTGTCTTCTGAGCTGAGCCCACTGACCTCATTATATTATGATCGTGGTAGTCCTTAACAGGTCATTGTCCCCACCAATGTCTTTCACTCAGTTTCTTTCTCATCTTCAAGATAAATGCTATGGACCTAGTTCATTATGTATGCATTGTTTTACCGTTTTGTGCATGTGTCAACTCCTCTTGGAGGCATTCCAGCAGGTTTGGTTATTGTGTTGAGTATTAGGCACAGATTCGAACCAACTAGATCTTGTCAGAGCAAATTTTTCAATCTATACACATAAAAGCAGTGTGTGAGAGTTCCTTATGCTCTACAGTTTCACCATCACTTGAAGTGATTCAACTTTTAACCCTTAGTGAAAATTGTGTCACTTTTACTATTGTTTTAAGTACTGCAGTTGAGTTTGATAGGTAGGTTGGCCATTTGGTTTCTCTTCCGTGAATATCCTGTTCATTTTCCCTCCCTTCCTTTAAAAATATGATTGTTTTTCTCTTTATTTTGTTATGCTTTTCTAAATATTTTGGTTATTAATCTTTTGTCACTTACTTGAGATATAAATATCTTCTGCTAGGTTGTGTTTGCCTTTCAGCTTTCTAAGACTATTTTTTTAAATCAGTTTTGCGTTTACAGAAAAATAGCACAGAAAATAAGGAGTTTGTATTTACTCCGTCTCAGTCAACATAGTTTTCCCTATTATTAATATCTTACTTTATTATGGTACATTTGTCACAATTTATGAACCAATTTTGATACAAATTAAAGTGTATAATGTACATTAGGGTTTACTCTTTATGTTGTACATTCTATGGGTTTTGAAAAATGCTTAGTTTAATATCATGTATCCACCAGTAAAGAATCATACAAAATAACTTCACTGTCCTGAAAATGCCATGTTCTCCTCCGATTTATCCCTCCACTTCTCCCTAACCTAGAATCCTTGACAACTGGTCTTTTTACCGTCTCCATAGTTTGGCCTTTTCCAGAATGTCATATTGTTAGACTCATACAGTATGTTGTCTTTTCAGATTAGTTTCCTTCACTTAGCAATATGCAGTTAGGGTCATGCATGTCTTTTTGTTGGTTTGTAACTCATTTCTTTTTATCACTAAACAATGTTATATTTTATGAATGCAGCATATTTTGTTTATCCATTTACTCAATGGAGGACATGCTGGTTACTTCCAATTTTTTGCCAATTTTGAATACATTAAGCTGTAAACATTTATGTGTTAGGTTTTTGTATGGTTCTAAATTTTCAAATCATTTGGGTTAATAGGATTTCAATTGCTGGTTCAAATGGTAAATCTATGTTTAATTTTTTAAGAACTACCAAATTGCCTTCCAAAGTGGCCATACCATTTTGCATCTCCACCAAACAAGAATGAGTTTCTGTGGCTCCATTTTTATGTTTCTTATTTTCTATACTTTATGGTGCTTTGACATTTTGGGGCCTTGGAGAGTGAGAGTGCTCCTTCTAGGACTAGCTAATTTTAGAAAGAGTAAATGACTTCCTGTGAGTCTGACTTTCATATGCAAACCAGACTGCAAATTCCCAACCACCTCTGCCTCCTCTATGGTAACTCTCACAGGCCCAGTCAATATTCTCCTGCCCTAATCAACCCAGGGCCATATATGAGATCCTGCTGAAATTATTCAAACTGGCCAGTCCTAAACCAGCTTACCTTGTCTCACCCACTCATTCCTGTGAAAACCACAATAAAGGCCCATGCTTTTCCCTTGTTCCTTCTGCCTCCTGACCGACACTGATGTTCCCCATATGGTCCTGGTGGGGTCCTGTGCTGTGCCTCCTCTTTCTAGGAGTCTGTGAGCATAGAAACTTTTTCCTTTATTACAAGTCATTTCTGTGTGCTTGTCCCATTATGGCTATGTAGCCATCCTGGGTATATTTTAAAATATGCATAGTGGTATCTCCTTGTTTTAATTTTCAGTTCTATAATGATATATAACATAAGCATATTTTTATATGCTTATTTGTCATCTTATATTTTCTTTGGTGAGGTGTCTGTTCAGATCTTTTGCCCATTTAAAAACTGAGTTTTTTTCTTACTGTTGAGTTTTAAGAGTTCTTTGTGTATTTTGATTATAACTGCTTTATCAGATACATGTTTTGCAAAGATTTCTTTTTTCTCAGTCTATGGC
>VMDR010036942.1:0-10362 GCA_007922815.1 Macrotus californicus | reverse complement strand
AAAGCTACATCCTGCAGGATTATAACTATATGGCATTCTGGAAAAAGGAAACCGTGGAGATAGTAAAAAGATGAAGGGTTGGAGGAGGGAGAGGAATAAACAGGGGGAGCTCAGAAAACTTTTAAGGCAGTGAACATCCTCTATATGACACTTAATGATGAATACACGGCATCACACATTTGTCCAAACCCACAGGATGTACAACACCAAGAGCGAACCCTAACACAAACTACGGGCTCTGGGTTACAAGGATGTGTCAGTGCAGGTTCGCCAGTTACAACAAATGCACCACTCTGGTGGGGCAGGTGGTGGGGGGAGGGTGATGAGGACATAGAGAAACACTGTCTTCTCAATTTTGCTGTGAACCTAAAACTGTTCTAAAAAAATTAAGTCATCAAAACATAATTTGTCCCTTTCCATGTACACATATAAAGAAAAAAGGTTTCCCTACTTGATGGCTTGCAGATTTTTACACTCTGACAAGCCTGACAAGCTCACGCACCAGCATAGAGAACCAACCACAGCCCGATGGGCATGAGGCCTTCAACGTCGATTCCTGCAAACAGAAGAAGGTAAGCTCTCAAATAAACTTTCCAGAACAAGACCAGTCATTTTATTTCTTCCCTGTGGTGACAGACATTCCCAGTCCCAGGAGGGACCGGTGATACTCCACATAAGGGAACTTTTTCCTTTCAGAAAAAAGGCCACAGTGTCAGAGGCTGAGTATCACAAGAATAACCCTTCTTTCTCCTTTGCTGACAAAATTCAACTTTCCCTAGTTTCTGCAGCAGCTATTTGCAAGGCTTTCATTCTCAGATGAGTTTCTGCACTCTTGCTCCTGGAGTCACTACTAAAAAAATGGATAGAATTTCCAGTGTGTCCTTCACCTTTTCCACATCCCCACTTCATTCCCCGCCCTGCACCCCCGCCAGTGGTGTAATTCAGACCTGGTGCACTTCCCAGTCACATCGGTGGTCTAAATGTGTACTACAATGACAGCTTCAAGTAATAATCAGTTGCCAATCAAATATTAAAAATGAGAATTAATCTCATCACTGCAGCCCGACAGATGTGTTTAGTGTTAATAAATAAACTTGAAACCTCCCGCAGATACTGTGAAGTGAATCACCAATTTGCTTTTGTGCCTGGTTCCTGACGGAGAGTGCTCCATTGAGATGCTGAGGCTGCACTGCCCAAGGATTCTAGCAGCTGGCTCTGCAGAATCTCAGAAGACAAAAGAATCAGAGGGGGAGAAACATTCTGACCTGATGCCCTCTGATCTCCTTAAGGAACCTCCAACCACACCCCAGTCTCAGTCACACTGTGTGGGCACTGAGGTTCATGAGGCCAATAGAAAATAAAATGATGATAGTCATTGATGTGTGTGATGCAAGGGTCGGTGAAAAGCTCCACATGTTTGCAGTTTTCAGTTTAATTTAAAGCAGCAGCATATCGGCCTTAGAAACAGAACTCCCTAAACTTCAAGGATAACAGAAGATGCTTGGTTAGAATAAATGAATTTGGAAAGCTATACTCATCAGTCTCAAAGTAATTCCTGCCAAAGCATAAATGACAATATAAATATGGGAGGTGCTAGAAAAACTATTGCTTAAACATTTATTAATAGTATATTACAGGACATATATAAAAGCTATGTATTGAGGAATATATAAAAAGTACACAGGGATAAACTCATATGAATGCATGTGAAAATGCAGCACAGTGAATTCAACAGTATGTTGAAAACAAAAGCAACTCACCATGGACCAAGTAGGGACAATCCACAAATCTAAGGCAAAACACTAGCTCTATTAAAGTAGTTCATTGCAATGGTAGCACATCATACATACATTTAACTTAAGAATTTTAACTGAATAACTGAGCTAAAAACAAAACAAAATAAAACAACAACATAACCAAGAATAATCATCTTTGATGAAAGATGTTTCTATAACACAAGCCAACCATTTCATAGGTTCAATCAAAGAAACTACAATCCATTCCAATAGTGGAGGAAAATCTGGCTGAGCTGTTCTCACTGAGAAATGCTAGAACAGAAATGGGGATGATTTAATGGGTTTTCAAAGATAATTATAGCAATAGTCAGTTTTTACTTTGTTTGATGACTTTAAACTTTAATACCCCCTACATAGCAATAGTTTAGAGGGGGGAAAACCACATCATTACCCCAGCATATAGTGTAAAGAAAGCATGTGATAAAATTGAGCATATATTCTCAATACACTTTTAGTAAAGCACAAGGAAATTTGTAGTATTATTATTTAATAGTAAATTTTGGAAACAACCCCCCCCAAAAAAACATTCTGGTACATTTATACTATAAATTCTGAGTAACCATTGAAAAAATGAGATATGCACACAATAATAAGAGGAAAGATGCAAGTGAAAGGAAAGGATGGAAACTATAGTTGTGCTTTTATGAAAGTCATGACATGTGCACACATGTTTCCACATTAAAGTAAAAAGTATAAAAAGACAAACATAAAATCATTAATAATGGTTACCTCTGGGGAAAGATATTAAGCAGAGGCTTTCATTTTTTAATGTATAACTTTCTGAAAACTCAGATTTTTGAAAATTTTTCTTTTATAATTAAAAAAACTAGAAGATGAGAAAAAGAAACCCTTGAATGAAAAACACAGAATTGGAAGCAGCCCAGACACATCACCTAGGAAAGGCTACGTGCACCATCTCCATCAAAGACCACGCTCCTTCTGCGAAGAGCACGGGGAAGGAGGTAGCAGAGTTCCTATGTAATCCAGTCAATTGTGAGACAGCCTGAACAGTGAAAAAATTCTTCCTTTTATCTACCCCGTCTTCTTATCCTAGCTCAGAAGCTAATCCTTTTGTTCTTCCCTCAGAAGCTATACAAAACAGATGGTCACACCATCCTTTGAATTTGTCAGTGAACCACACAAAACCAACAGTGTTCTTCTGAAGGAACAATACTGTTATGTTGACAATACAGAGTGACACGTCCCACTTTGCTACTCACACAGAAACTCACCAGACTTCATTACTAATGAGCTATTCAAAGGGATTTTACCAGATGTATTTTCATTCAACAACTATTAATTCAGTGTCTCCAATGTACTTGGTACTTTATTACGAGTTATGAAGGGTCCTAGAGAAATTGAAAATTTCATGGTGGGGAGGAGAAAATGACAAAAAGGAGATACATGACTCAGGATGGTTTAAAATTAACTAGAAGAATGCACTCATGTCGTTATTATCATGAAAGCATACACTAGATCTTCAGAGTTTAGGCTAAACAGGGTGAAGAGAGAGAACTTTTATGACCTTTGAAAATTTACTATTTTATTTTGTCATCCTTTTTAAAGATTTTTTTTTTTTAGATATATTATTTGCCAGCAAGGTGGAATCAGGTCTGGAAGGAGAGCAGTGAAGGCAGGGCCAGGGCACATTGCCAGGTGGAGGCAGGAAGGCTAAGGCAGAGGCTTTGGGGTCGTTAGGCAGCCGGTGAAGACAGCCGGCGGATGCAGTGACCAAGACAAATGAAAAACTTGACCGGGCTTGATGACTCAAGGACAGGAAGGGCGGTTCCCATAACTGACATAAACAGAGAAGAAAAATGTCCAATTTGAGAAGGGTACTGAAGGTAATGTAAAGAAACTGTCAGTCCTGGAAACAGAAAGGCCATCTCAAAAGTCAGAATTGGACCCAGATTTCACATAGAAGAATGAATCATCACTTTGTTGCCTCTCCACTTTGTACAACTCTCAGCTCTCTGCCGTTAGCAGGACAGTAGTGGCATCTCCACTCTCTCTTACTTTTCTATATACACGTCCAAAGGCAAATCTCTTCACATGCCAAGCAGCTGCCTCTGCCTAATCCAATCACAAAAGAATGCACCAAAGAACAGACATCATTCTATTAATTACTGGTAGGCTGTGTGTTATTTCCTTCCTAAAAAAATAGTGTCTCATACTGCAAAAAGGTAGTATTTTGGCATTTTCTTTAACTATCCACCTTGCAGCCCCAGAAACTAAATCAATGGTCCTTGCTAATAAAAGCAAGTGAGTGTTAGCCCTGGCTGGGCAGCTCAGCTGATTTACAGCATTGTTCCCACACACCACGGCTGCAGGTTCGATCCCTTGTCAGGGCGCATACAAGAATCAACCAATGAATGCATAAATAAGTGGAACAACAAATCGATGTCTCTGCCTCGGTCTCTCTCTCAAATCAATAAAACTTAAAAAATTAATTAAAAAAAAAGAAAGAAAAGCGAGTGTTACCTGTGGTCCTGTAACAATACAATAGGATTAAGGGAACATGCAGATACCCTTCCGTCTTCGTGGAAGGGACAGACAGCAGACACTTTGTCAAGTCCACTCTGTTCTTGGGCTTTCTGCAGACACAGGGAACCCACTCTTGTTTGGTTACACTGACAGGAACTCACAGCTTGCCTTGCTAAAAGGAGGAAGCTCAGAGACATCTTTTTTTAATTTGCTCATCAGTTCTGTTCTTTACATACTTTGTCAGCCTGTTGTGCTAACACTTTGAACAAGAAAACTGTCAATGGGTATGAAATTTCTCTCCAACACTGAAATTCAGCAGACCTCTGAAAATCTGCAAAATTCCACACATACTCATTCTAGGAATTTTGAGAATCTTTTACTGATTTTAATTTACCTTTTCACTTCAGAGATAGTTATCCTTATTGACACCCAAATAAGTAATGAAAAGCCATTCAATCTTTCAACATGAATAATGGCCTGAGTGGTTACAGAACTCTTTTTTATGTCCATGTTCTATTTGCTCAGCTTTTCCTCCTCAATCATGTTGTTTAATGTCTCATCAGCTAAGCATATCTTTGGACTAATAAAGCAATGTTCCCCTACTGTAAGTCATTTTTGCAGGGAACGTTTTCTGCCTACATCCTTGAGCTCAAAAACATGAATAAGGTAGACGTAACTGTCTCAAACATTCTGTATTTGCATTGTGCTGGACACATGAATCACATAGAGTGAGCCATGTCTTAAAATTGAATGCGTAATGGTTACTTCACCTTAGGACCATCTTTTCACAGGCATCCACGGTGATAGGAACTGTTTGCTGTTGAGGTTTCCCTGGGGATTCTTTGATAAATCTTATCATTTCCTTAACACCACTCCCACAGCTTAATGAAAACCAACCAGAAAATCCACCAGAAAAGAAGAGGACAAGTCCAAGGCACAGGATGATGGGGGAATCTTCCTTCAGAAGCTCCGCATGTTACCTGTACAGACGACTCAAGGCTCACACTGAGTAATGTCTCCACTCCTGGCCAGTAGTTCTCAAACCCCACTGTCTGCCCATAAGGGTGGAAAGACTGTCACAAGAAAATAATCAAATGTTCAGGTTTGCAAATTATTTTCTATTTTTCTCATAAACTAGAATGAATTGGAGGCATGTTTATAGAAAGGTACTCTCAGATCTGCATTCTAATATGTCTTCTTGAGTTAAATGAGAAGTGTGTGAATGTATACCTAAAATGTAAAATGTCCCACCTGGCCCTTATCTATGCCGGAACAGTAACAAACACTTCTCCATAAAAATTTTTAAGATCTCAATTTAATTTCCTTCTAAAATGATACTTTTTGAGATATTATAAATTGCTCATATCATTACTTAGGAGCTTTAAAAGTATTGCTAATAATTCTATACCAAAAAGTCTACAGTTGCCCTGATCCTGCTCAGAGTTATGTCATCGCATGCTCCTTACGGGTCCAAAAACCATGCATCATGAGCAGGACAGGTGTGGCTTTTAAGAAAGTTCCTCTTTCTCATCTTCCCACCACCCTCCAGGAAGAGTGCTGCAATGGGTGAAGAGGGTAAAGGACATTTTAGCAGTCTCTAACGCTGGTGAGGTTTCACCTGCTCAACAGAAGTCTGACTGCACAGGGCTGCTAACCTTTCCCATCACCCAAGTTTCCAGGAGGCTCTTGGGCAGTAGGACAAGGGTGTGCCCAGACAACTCTGATATTCTGGCCTTCTTCATTCTCTTGATGAAATGGGAAGAAGGTAGATCCCAAAGCTTTCTCCCTTCCTAATATAGGTAAAAAAGCAGGACGGGCTTCCTATAGAAAAGGGTCTTCCATCTCGTATTTTTTTTTCGTTTTACACTCTTACTCTTGCATGCAATTAGGTAGAAGAGGTCTGCAGGTCTCTCCCTTGGATTCCCATGCCCTACCCCAAACTCACCTCATTCAAGACACAGCAGTGCACAGCAGGCTGGGGTAGGTCTCCACCAAGCATTAGGCAGACTCTTATCATGCATCCCTTCCTTTTATTGTCTCTAATTGAATGTGCTGTGACTATAGTGACCACATAATTTATCATCCAAAGAGGGATACTCAAGAATGCAGTAATTAAATTGGGACACCCAGAGACGTATACCATAGGTGCTCCAGGCAAACCAGAAAATTATGGTATGACTTTTTCCTCCTTACTGAGTGGAAAGATCAGATATTTGTGTTTGGGCTTCGGAAAGGATGAAGGACTGGTATGGGCCTACTCTAAGCCATTCTGGAGCACCAGGAGGGCTCGGGAAAGTAGTTCACAAGTTCGTAGGTCCAGATGTACTTAATAAAGACCTGCAGGGGGGCTTCAGAGCAAAGCTTCTATGTTCTTATATTTTTGACTCATCACCTGTGCTTAAGTGTCTCAGAGACTTTGAGAACAAAGTGCAGGTACTCCTTGGTCTACTGGCTAAAACACCATCACAGAAACTTCACAGCATCCATTCCATATTTATAACACAGAGAATAATTCTAAATCATTTCTCCCTGAATTTACTCCCTCTCTCTTCCAAGGGCCTGGGTCTCACTTGTAGACCACAATCTAGAAACAACTCCACACTGACTGTTCCCTCAGAGACCTTGAAAAGTAACAAGGGCCTACATGGTTTCTGAGAGAGAAAATCATGTTTATCTTACCATTATTTTCTAATGTGAGTGATACCATTTTCACTTTAAATGAAAAACCCAAATATTTTTAAGAAAAAACCTCTTCATATGTTTATATATTCAACAAGGGCAGGCATTACAATTAACACTATCATTTGCTACCACACTGTTCGGAAATATTTTCCAAAGAAGATAACTTCCAAAAACTTTGTTTAAATCAACACTGGCTGACCCTCAGCCCTTATACCTATGCTAAAGCTCACTGACACTCCAACTCAAAGCCATCTTGCTTTTGGAACAGAACACTATTAGACGTCCAGTGGGTAATCATCCCAAATCCCAATCACGTAGATAAACTTGAACAAAATACAAAGAACTTAAGAACTGGATGCCCAAGGGAGCAGATGATACAAAAGCAGAACAAGCTCATGGCAAGTTGTTTAAAAGTGTGGTAAGTTTTGGTAGGCATAAATAAAATCATTCAAAATTTAATTTTTAGGACACTCAGAGAAAAAAAGAAAGACAGGATTCCCTGGGAAAGGGGAAATGCTCATTTAGTAAAACAAAATACCCTCTGGAGGGAAAACTGGAAAATGAGTCCAGGGTTGAAAATCAGCATCATGAACAGACATGCAACACCAGAAAAGAGGACCCGTCACCAGAAGCAATCCAGCCTGAGAGTAGCTAAAACAATCCTGATGAAGAAGAATGAAGTAGGAGGAATCTCTCTACCCAGTATCAAGGTTCATTACATAGTTCCAGTAATCAAGACAGTGTGGTATTGGCAGGGGGATAGAGATAAATCAATAGAACACAGAAATAGACCTACACAAACATGCCTGACTTTTGACAAAGCTACACAAAAACACTGAATGGTGGGAGGATAGGCTTTTCAACAAATGGTGCTACAACAAGCAGACATCCATAGACAAAAAAATCAATACTGACCTAAACCTCACAGTTCATACAAAAATTACTCAAGGTGAATCATGAAGTTAAATGTAAAATGTAATATTAAGTTTGACACCAAAAGCATTAGCCATAAAAGTCAAAATTTATTGTTTGAATCTTATCAAAATATAAAACTTTTACTATGAGAAAGCCCATATGAAAAGTATAAAAAAGGCAACCTACAGGTTGGGAAAAAAATATTTGAAAATCATACACATGTTAACCTAAAAATAAAAGGCCTTTCAAAGTGAGAGGCAACAAGTATTTATTTGAGATCTAAGCTATGCAGCAAGCACCGATTCAGAAGGAAGCCCACATGGTGTTCTAATCAGGAGACAAAGGCATGGGGCATTTATGAGAAAGGGAACAATTACATCAATGGAAGAAAGGCATTTCTATTCGTGTAGACTACATAACATAGTGATCCTAATTCTAAATGTTCTTTTTAAATTTTCAGTCCAGTAATCATTAGTCTGATAGTCATATTTCTGCTTTCTTGCTATCCTTGTAAACAGTTCTGTGGGACGTGAGATTGCTTTAGGCACAGTCCAAAGATATTTTACCCTGTTTTAACATCCAAAGGTTTGAGGCTTCAGTCATTCAAGGCAGGTCCCCTGGCATGGCAGCTCTGGCTTCATTTTAAAGGGGCTCCATTTATATATTTTTTTAACTCATGTGACAAAAAACTAGTATCTAAAACATATAAACAACTCTCAAACTTTAAACACTTTTTTTAAAAATCTGATTAAAAAATGAGAAGAAGACCTGAACAGACATCTGACTAAAGAGAATATGTACATGGCAAACACATGAAAAGACATTCAATGTTATTAGGCAATTGGGAAATGCAAACTTAAAATACAATGAGATAACTTTACATATACCAGAATGGATAAAATGAAATAGGAAAGCCACCATATGCTGGCAAGGATGTGCAAAAACTGCATCACGCTCAACATTGCAGGTGAGAATGCAGAATGGCACAGCCACCTCGGAAACAGTTTGTCAGTTTCTTATAAACTAAACGTATGACCAGAAATTGCATTCTTGTGAATTTATCCCAGAAAAAAAGGAAAATGTTTATTCAAAAAGGGAAGAGAAAAGAAAAAAAAAAAAACCCTGTAGAATCAACCCAGATGTCTTTCAGACAAGTGGTTAAGCAAATTGTGGTACATATAAAATACATATATACAAAATAAATACTCCTAACAACCTAGATGAATTTCCAGATAATTACACTGAGTGAGAAAAGCCAATCACAAAATGTTAATGTGTATTATTACATTAACTTAAATTTTGAAGTGACAACATTTTAGCACTTGAAGGCAGATTAGCAGTTGTCAGGAGTTGGGGGAGGCAAGAAAGTGAGGCTACACAGGGGAACAAGAGGGGTCTTTGGTGCTGGAACAGTTCTGTATTTTGCCTGTGGAGGTGAACACATGAACCTGTCCAGGTGATACAACTGTACGGAACTAAATACACACATCTACACAAGTGAGTACAAGTAAAATTGGAGAAATCTGCCTTAGATTGGCAGAGTGCACCACCGTCAATGTCCTGGGTGCTGTATTACATATACCACAGTTTAGTAAAATGTGACATTGACGGAAACTGGGCAACATATATAAGAGATCTTGCTGTACTATTTCGTAAAACTACATATGAATCTACATTTAACTGAAGTTCTTCCATTAATAAAATAATAATTACTAACAATAAAGCATCTTAATATTGTAACATAATATTAAGTAAAAATGCTAACATACAAAACTAGTGGGCCCACACTGATTTTGTTAAAATGTGAGCTTGTGCCTGTACATTGATGCTTTAAAAACAACGATTAAGATTGTACTTATAGTGGTTTGCATTTCTGGGTGGTGAGACTATACATACTGCTACTTGCTTTTTTTTCAACCATTGTTCAACTACATTTGTTTCCATTTTCACCCCACCCGTCCCTGCCGCCCACCCTTGAGCCCACCCACTTTGGTCTTGTCCATGTATCATTCATACATGTTCCTTGATGCCCCCGCCCCCCATTATCCCCTATTATCCCTCTCCCCCCTCCTCCCTGGTTACTGTCAGATTGTTCTTTATTACAATGTCTCTGGTTGTATTTCACTTGCTTGTTTGTTTTGTTGATTAGGTTCCAGTTACAGGTGAGATCATGTGGTATTTCTCTTTCACTGCTTGGCTTGTTACTTGCTTTTTAATTTTACTCTCAAACTTCTAATTTATTTTTCAAATAGTCTTCAATGAATAAATTATTTTTATACTTCAGTGGTTTTAAAAATGCTTGATATCAAAGGGGGAAAATCATTCCTATCATATATATTTCTTATCAAGCACAATATCAAAGAATGCAGTTTGTCTGAGGGTTTAAATATTTTAGAAACTATGTGAGGCAGTAAGTAGTTGAATTTAGAAAAGATCATCCCTTGAATACAAATACCTCTTGTGATGCAACTTAATAAAACCCACT
>VMDR010036941.1:0-10362 GCA_007922815.1 Macrotus californicus | reverse complement strand
TAGTTTATATTCAATATTACTTTGTATTTATTTCAGGTGTATAGCATAGTGGTTAGACAATCATATACTTTATAAAGTGTTCCCCTCCATATTTCAAGTACCATCTGGCACCATGCATAATTATTACAATATTACTGACCATATTCTTTATGCTGTACTTTACATCCCCATGACTGTTTTGTAACTATCAAAATGTACTTCTTAATTCCTTCACCTTTTTCACCCAGGCCCCCAATCCCCTCCCCTCTGGCAACAATGAGTCTGTTTCTATTTTGTTCATTTGTTTATTTTGTGAAAGGTGAAAGATTTATATGATCTGAAAAGAAACCAGAGTATTATTTATTTTGTTCTTTAGATTCCACATATAAGTGAAATCATCTGGCATTTGTCTTTCTGTAACTGACTTACTTCACTTGGCATAATACCTTCTAGCTACATCCATGTGGTCACGATGGTAAGATTTCATACTTTTTTATGGCTGAATAATATTGCATTGTAAATATGTACCATGACTATTTTATCCACTTGTTTGTTGATGGGCACTTAGGTTGCTTCCATATCTCTGCTATTGTAAATAACACTGTAATGAGCATATTGTGCATGTATTCTTTTGAGTTAGTGTTTTGGGTTTCTTTGGGTATAATTCTTCAAAAAGGATGTACAGATGACCAATAAACATGTGAGAAATACAAATTAAAACCACAATGAGATATTACCATATACCTGTCATAATGGCTAACATTAATAAATCAACAGACAACAACTGTTGGAAAGGATGTGGGGAAAAGGGAATTCTTGTGCACTGTTAATGGGAATGCAGACTGGTGTGGCCATTATGGAAAACAGTGTGGAGTTTACTCAAAAAAATAAAAACAGAACTGCTTTATGACCCAGAAATTTTACTTTTTAAATATCTTCTCTTTGTTAAACTTCTCACTGAGTTTGTCTATTTTCCTGAGTTTGTTAAACATCTTTATAGTCATTGTTTTGAACTATTTATTTGGCAGATAGATTGGTTATTTCCATTTCACTTAGTTCTTTTCTGGCTTTTGTCCTGTTTTTTCATTTGGAACATATTTCTCTGTCTCCTCATATTCACTGCCTCTTTGTGTCTGTTTTTATGAATTAGGCAAAACAGCAACCTCTCCCAGTATCAAAGGAGTGGCCTGTGTAGGAGCTTCCCTTTTGTAGACTGCGTGTGCTGGGTGTCTTTGGCAGATCACCTGGAGCTGGAGCTGGAGCTGGAGTGGGTGTGGGCCACAGGGAGACCCAGGGCAAGATGCACCGAGGCCATCTTGGCAGGCTAGTTGGAGGTGGAGCAGGTGCAGCCCAAGGAGAGTTCTAGGGATAAGCCTTGCAGGGGCCACCTTGACAAGCTGGCTGGGACTGTAGTTGGAGTGGCTCAGTCTGCAGGAAGTCCTAGGGAAAAAATTATGCCAGGGCCTCCTTGGAAGGCTAGTTGGAGATGTAGCTGGAAGGGGCTCAGGCCATGGGGAGTACCAGGGGCAAGCTACAATGATGCTGGAAGCTGTGGCTGGAGAGTATGTGGGCCACAGTGAATCCTAGGATCAAGCTGCAGAACTTGTGTGGGTCTGGGGCCTGGGGTGCACTGGGATGACTCTGGCCAGCTGGCTAGAGCACCTAGATTGTGCTCCTACTTATGAGTCCAAGGTGGAAGTAGAGCATAGCACATGGTGATCTCTAGTGCCTCTGACACCAGAGAGAGTTCCCATTGTTCCCTTCCCATGGGGTGGATACTGCAGGGTTAGCAAATGGATTTCCTTCCCATATAGTCTAGATGCCCTTTAAACCACTGCTTCTTTTTGCTGTGCTGCAGGGCAGGCAAGCCTGCTTATAGGCTCTTCAGGAATCCCCAGGTCGGTGTGTGGGGGGTGGGGTTCTCATGGTACCATATCTCCATCTGTCCTATTCATTTCTGTGTGGTCTCTCTCTCTCACTCTTGTTTCTTGTGCAGAAGCTGTTCAGTCAGCCTGTAGTTCTTCTGGGGGAATTTCTTTGACTGTAGGTATAGATTCAATGTGTTCATGGGAGGAAGTGAGTTCAGGGTCTTCCTGCACCACCATCTTGGACTGGACTCCTGGGAACTTATTAATGCAAATTCTCTACCCCAGACTAACTGAATTAGACATTCTGGAGAAAGAGCCCAGAAATCTATGTTTTGACAACCCTCCAGGTGATTCCGGTGCAGGCGAAAGTCAGAATCAGGTGACTGTGAGATAGATTCAGGTTTGTGAGGCATTGTTCCAAGGGTACTTCCAGAATACGAAATCTCACTGGATGGGCTCCTTTGGGTACATCCAGTGCAGCCCAAGTGGTGGGGAACTAACACTGGACATCTTTACTCTTCTCTACGGGACTAGTCTGTTGAAAGGGAGGGGCTGGAATAGACAACTTCCCAAACTGTTGCTATATGTGGCAGCAGTTTCTGCTGAGCCAGCCAAAAGTGCTTCTGAAAGGTTCTATTCAAAGTTGTTAGATGAGCAAACACCACTGCTTTTCTTTTTCTCCTGCACCTGGAGTTTTGACCAGAACTGTTGGTAGCTGTGTCTGTGGCCCCAGGAAGTCTTTGGGGCTAAAGAAGATTAATCCCCACCTGCTGGGGTGCTGGACCTCTGGGAAGGATATGGCCATTGGGTTCAATATAGGGAATGTCTCCTGGAAATAGGGCCAATTTATTGAAGTGGAAAAATCCATCCCTCGTCTGCATTCCTAGCACAATGTTTACATTTAGAAGGTGCCTGAATGGTGGGCTGTGCTGAATATTCACCAGATGGTCTCTGGAGGTTTCTCTGTCTAAGGAAGATATGTGAACAGGCTGACCACCCACAGACAATCTAACAGCAACATTAAAACCAAGGTGGGAACTTACATCATAGCTCAGTCAGGACACTTTGGGGCTGGAGCTGTGGCCTTCTATAGCTGCAGACAGAGTGGAGGTTTGAATCTGTCCTATCCTTCATGGCTCACATCACATGACCAAAGCAGTGCTCTGGACACTGCACAGAGAGAATTACATAGCTGTGTATCCTGTGTCAGAGGCCTAGCTCTCTTAGTCATTTCCTCAAGGCAGTGTATGTCCTGCTTTCTGGTTTCAACTATAGTTTATTTTCTTATTCCCATAGCCTTTGATTAATTCTGGCACCAAGAATCACGCTTTGGTATTTTATGAAATCATAAGGCTTTGACTGTGCTGAATTTGAACTTCAAAAGGGTCAACATACACTCCATCACCACTTATGTTTCAGGAAGTCATTCTTGTCAGCAGTGGGATTGGGTCACCTTCATGCTCTTTCCCAGCCTCAGTCTCCATATCTGCAGAATAAAGGTGACACTGTCAACCTCATAATGCCCTTCCTTTATATTATAACAAAGTCTAATTTTTTTACTTGCTTCCTACTTTAGGTTGGAGAAGCCAATGCCCAGGACCACAAAATGGTAGAAGTAGGACCTGAGCCAGAAGTCTGTGTCTCCCCAGAATTACACTGTAGTGAGTTGAATTGTGTGCCCCTAAAAGATGTTTAAGTCCAAATCCCCAGTACCTATGAATGTGACCTTATTTTCAAATGTAATGAAGTTAAAATAAAATCATGTTAGATAGAGTGGACCATAAATACAGTAATTGATATCTTTATAAAGAAAGGAGAAGGAGGTTGAGATACAGAGGCACACAGGGAGGAGGTCATGTAAAGATGGAGGCAGACATGGCCACGATACAAATACAAACCAAGAAATCCCAAGGACTGCTAGGGGCCAAAGGATGTAGGAAGAAGTAGGAAGCACTTTTTTCTGGAACCTTCACAGAAAGTGTGGCCCTGCCAATACCCTGATTATGGATTTCTAGCCTCTATAATTGTGGGAGAATATATTTCTGGTGTTTTAAACCACCTGGTTCATGGTAATTTGTTCCAACAGCCTTAGGAAATTCATATCTCCATTCTCCCCCAAACCCAGAGTATGGCTGTTGACCTTTGTTTGGCTGGGCTGGTTCCCATCAGCAGCCTCTGCCCTCTTGCTAATGTCCACCTTTCTCCAGCTCTCCCTAACATAAAGTAACATTTTACATGTGGATCATGCTTTGTAGTTTATAGGGTATCAACAGCATCCAAGTTTTCATGCAGTCCTCACAACCACCCTGAGAGTTTAAAGTTTAGTTCACCCCAATTTATAGATGTGGAAACTAAGGATTAGCGAGCTTAAACTGTTTATTCTATATCTCGTGACAAATAGTGGAAAAGACAAAACTGAATTAAAATATTCTGACTCTTAAGCCAGGATTCCTTTTATTTATATTTTTATTATGAAATATAATAACACATATACATTAAAATGCACAAAATAGAAATATATACCTCAATGAAAGTAATGCCCATATAACCACCACGATGCGCAATGCCTACCACCCAGGTAACCCCCTGCCAGTCACTCACCCTTTCCTTTTACCTCAAGGTGACACTGTCCTTTTCCAGACCTGTGCTTGTTTCACCAGATCACTAGTTCCATTCTGATCTTTGTGTCATTAAGAATCAATGGAATGGACTTCTGGTCAAGGTGGCAGCATAGGTCAACATGGCTTTCCTGCTCACACAACCACATCAAAATTACAACTAAAACATAGAACAACCATCACTCAGAACCATCAGAAATTGAGTTGAATGGAGTCAAACAACTATGAAATTAAAGAAACCACATCCATCCAGACTGATAGGAGGGATGGAGATATGGAATGGGCTGGTCCCATATCCACGTGTGGTGGATAAAAATTTGGGAAGGCTATCTCGGGATCGAGAAGTCCCTGCCCCATACCAGGCCCCCAGCCCAGAGTTCCAGGACCAGGAAGATAAGTCCCCATAACTTTTGACTCCAAACCCAGTGAGGTTTGATTGGTGGGAGAAACTTCTGGAGTCCCAAGTAGTTCCTCTTCAAGAACCACACATGGCCCTGCCAGGTGTAGCTCAGTGGATTGAGTACTGGCCTGTGAACCAAAGGGTCACCAGTTCAATTCCCAGTCAGAGCAAATGCCTGGGTTGTGGGCCAGGTGCCCAATAGGGGGTGTGTGAGAGGCAGCCACACACTGATGTTTCTTTCACTCTTTTTCTCCCTTCCTTCTCCTCTCTAAAAATAAATAAATAAAATCTTAAAAAAAAAAGAACCTGCATATGGACTTACACTCACTGCCTCTGAGCTCCATCAACAGGGTATCAGCTTGAAAGGCGCCAATGGCATACAAGGAGAAACTGAAGTGTCTGGAACTAAGGCAGGAGCTGGGGGGAAGCTTTCTTCCAGACAGAAAGGTTGGCAGAAGCTATTGTTCCTGTTCTGAGCCCTCCCTACAGAGAGCCACAGAGCCAGTAGGCTGGTGCCATATCTGAGACTCCATCAGCCTGGCTAACACTGTTTGCTCTGCCCTGGAGATCCCCAGAGACTCAGTTCCACCCAAATTATGGGCCTACCCAAGCTGCATTTCCATATGAATGACTGGTCTTGGGTTATGCTTCACAACTTTCTAAATCCTCTCAAACAAGCAACAGCCAGCCCCAGCCCTCCATACCTCTTGCTAAGAAGCCCCAGGCCCAGCACTAGCAACAACCAGCCTTGATTTACAGTTTAGCTTTGTCTTGGAATCTCCAAGCCCAGCACAAGTAGCAGCTATCTCAGATTGCTTTACAGCTTAGGCAGGGTGCCCTGGATGAAACACAGGTGGGGGCTGACCATGGCCTGCACCACCCTGGATACCCCAGGGCAAATGGACCCAGTGGACAGTTACAGACAACATCATGGAACTACCACCCTGCCCCTGCACAGCTGACCCTCCACAGAGGGTGGAGGTTGGTGGTCAGTGGTCACAGCCAGTCCTTGCAGCTGAGTGGCCTGCATAAATCCCTCCTATTGACCTGCCAAAAGCAGCTACAAAAGGAGGGTGTACTCAGCCCACACAAAGCATACACCTCAAGTACCCAGCTTGGGTGTTAGGGGAGGCTGTGCCAATGGACCCTACAGGACACATACAACATTAAGGCATGCTATCAAGACAGGGAGTCATGGCAGCTCTACCTAATACATAGAAACAAACACAGGGAGGCTTCCAAAGGAAGACAAAGAAACATGGCCCAATTGAAAGAACAGATCAAAACTCCAGAAAAAGAACTAAACAAAATGGAGGTAAGCAATCTATGAGATATAGAGCTCAAAACACTGATTATAAAGGTGCTCAAGGAACTTAGTGAAGACCTCAGCAGCATAAAAAAGATCTAGTTAGAAAGGAAGGATACTGTAATTAAAATAAAGAACAATTTACAGGGAAACAACAGTGGAGTTGACGAAGCTGAGAATCAAATAGTTCATTTGGAACATAAGGAGGCAAAAAACAACCAATCAGAACAACAAGAAGAAAAAGAATAAAAAAATAATGAGGATAGTATACGCAGCCTCTGGGACAACTTCAAGCAGTCCAACATTTGCATCATGGGGTGCCAGAAGGAGAAGAGAAAGAGCAAGAAATTGGAAATCTATTTGAAAAAATAATGAAAGAAAACTTCCCTAATTTGGTGGAGGAAATAGACATGTAAGTCCAAGAAGCACAGAGAGTCCCACACAAGATGGATACAAAGTGGCCCACTCCAAGACAAATCATAATTAAAATCCCAAAGTTTAAAGATAAAGAGAGAATCTTCAAAGCAGCAAGAAAAAATAGTTAGTTACCTACAGGGGAGTTCCAATAACACTGTCAGCTGATTTCTCAAAAGAAACTTTGCAGGCTTGAAAGATTGGCAAGAAATATTCAAAATCATGAAAAGTCAAGATTGCTCTACCCAGCAAAGCTATTATTTAGAATTCAAGGGCAGATAAAGAGCTTTCCAGACAAGAAAAAAACTAAAGGATTTCATCATCACCAAACCATTATTATATGAAATATTAAAGGAACTTAGTTAAGAAAAAGATGATCAAAACTATGAATAAAATGGCAATAAATATATATCTATCAACAAGCAAATTTAAAAAACAAACTAAGCAAACAAGAACAGAGAAAGAATCATGGATACAGAGAGCATTTTTGGTGGTTGTCAGGTGGGAGGGGAGGTATAGGGGACTGGGTGAAAAGTGAGGGGATTAAGAAGTACAAATAGGTAGTTACAGAATAGCCATGGGGATGTAAAATACAGTATAGGAAATGGAGTAGCCAAGGACCTACACATGACCCATGGACATGAACAATGATGGGGGGATTGCCTAAGGGAATGGGGGTTGCTTGGTACAGGGAGGTAAAAAGGGAAAAATTGAGACAACATAATATAATTGATAACAATATTTTAAAAAAAGAATCAATGTAGGCTTCAGTAAAAAGACAGAAACCTGTGTATTAAGAAGTCCTCTGGACTTTTTTCCCTAAGGCTTAGGAGTTCTCTAAAGCTAGGCCTCTCTAAGGCTCTTCTCCATTCTTCCCTTTAGAAAAAAAAAAAAAGCATCTCCCACTGGCCTTGAAATTTTCAGAACCATAGAAACTAGGGGTGGCAGCCATTTATTGAATCAGGAAAATCACAGGCTTTTAACAAGAAGGGAGGGAGCAGGGGAGGGGGGAAGGATAGGCTTAAGGGCTGGGATCATGGATGAGTTAAAGAAACAAAGCAACAATCACCAAGTCCCCCAGGACGGCCTGTCTGTTATGTCTCCTCTCTCTTCCCATTAGAGATATCTCTGTTAAACTGGCTAAAGTCATGCTCAAGAAACCACATGGCTTCTTGAATCCTTCCAGCCTGAGTTTGTTGACCCTCTCTTCTCCAGGAGTCTGTGTTCCTGGTCTTGATATTATAGGAGAGAATAAGAGAATAGGGGTTACTCAGAAAGCTCCAGCCAGGAATTTGAGCTGTCCTTTCCTGCCCGACTTCTGGAAAGTTACTTACCTTCTCTGGGTTATGGCTCCAGCCTGCTGAAGCAAGGGCACGAGTCAAGTTCCTATGAGGTGATGGTGAGTTAACACTGATGCAAGTGTGAGATGCTCACTTGGGCTCCTAGGTGAGAAGAGACAGCAGATATATCTTTCCCTAGTGGGGTGCCCTTAGATTACACACATGCCCCTGAGGGTCAGTGCAGCTACTTCTGCAGGTTGGGCAGCAAGGCAGGAAAACCAGCGGCTCTGGACAGACAACAGGAAGTCAGGGGGAGTGATAGCTCAGCCAGCTGTCAGTTACAATCAGCACCACTCTGCCTTCTGTCAGGGCTGCTGCTCTGTGTTCAAGGCTTTGGGAGAAGGCAGGACAGTGCAGAGGGTTGGGAGAGCAGAATGGAAGGGCTCTCTGCTCAGATGTTTTCTCTTCAACTTGGACCAAGGCAGGGCAGGTCCCTGAGCTCAAGGGGATATTCACACTATTGGAGATTTTCCTTAGGAAAACCTATAGCCAGAGTTCCTGAAATCTATTCCAAGGAGACTGGCTTTAGCAATAGAAATCGGAAGCCCTCAATTTAGTTCTGCTTATACTATTTATAGTGTGCTTGAGCAAGTCACTTCCACTCTCTGAGCCTCAGTTTCTGCATCTGATAATAATAATATTTTAAATTTAGACTTCTGGCCAAGATGGAGGCATAGGTAGACACACTGTGCCTCCTCGCACAACCAAAAGAAAGACAACAACAAATTTAAAAACAAAAAACAACCAGAACTGACAGAAAATCGAACTGTATGGAAGCCCGACAACTAAGGAGTTAAAGAAAAAACATTCATCCAGACTGGTAGGAGGGGCGGAAATGGGAAGCTGGGTAGAGAGGACTCCTGGCAAGGTGGTGGCTGGTGGGCCCAGTGAACTGGTGGCAGGCAGACCAGGTGAGGCAGTAGCTTGCAGATTGGGGGGTACCACATCCACCTGGAGATAAACTGGGAGGAACAACTGGGGAGCGAGACAGACCCCACAACTCAGGGTTCCAGCATGAGGAAATAAAGCCTCAAAGCCTCTGACTGAAAACACCTGTGGGGATTAAGGTGGTAGGAGAAACTCCCAGCCTCACAGGAGAGTTCATTGGAGGTACCCACAGGGTCCTAGAACATACACAAACCCACCCACCTGGGAATCAGCACCAGAAGGGCCCAATTTGACTATGGGTAATGGGGGAAGTGACTGAAAACTGGCAGAGAGCTGAACAAGCGTTGTTGCCTCTTGGACCCCTCACCCACAAACAGTGTCAGAACGCGGAGACCTGGGTTGTCCCACCCTGGTGAACAACTAAGGCTCTGCCCCTTACTGCATAAAAGGTGCACCAAGACAAAAAAAAAAAAAGGCCCAAATGAAAGAACAGATCAAAGCTCCAGAAAAAATACAAATAAGTGATGAAGAGATAGCCAATCTATCAGATGCACAGTTCAAAACACTGGTAATCAGGATACTCATAGACTTGGTCGAATATGGTCGCAAATTAGATGAACAAATGAAGGCTATGCTAAGTGAAATAAAGAAAAATGTACAGGGAACCAACAGTGGCGGGAAGGAAACCGAGATTCAAATCAACAGTTTGGACCAGAAGGAAGAAAGAAACACTCAACCAGATCACAATAAAGAAACAAGAATTCAAAAAAATGAGGAGAAGCTTAGGAAGCTCCAGGATACCTTTAAAAGTTCCAACATCCAAATCATAGGGGTGCCAGAAGGAGAAGAGGTACAGAAAGAAATTGAAAACTTATTTGAACAATTAATGAAGGAGAACTTCCCCAATCTGGCAAAGGAAATAGACTTCCAGGGAGTCCAGGAAGCCCAGAGAGTGCCAAAGAAGTTAGACCCAAGGAGGAACACACCAAGGAACATCATAATTACATTATCCAAGATTAAAGATAAAGAGGGAATCTTAAAAGCAGCAAGAGAAAAAGAGACAGTTACCTACAAAGGAATGCCCATAAGACTTTCAGCTGATTTCTCAAAAGAAACCTTAGAGGCAAGAGGGGGTTGGAAAGAAGTACCCCAAGTCCTGAAAGGCAAGGACCTACATCCAAGATGACTCTATCCAGCAAAGCTTTCATTTAGAATGGAAGGGCAGATGAAGTACATCTCGGATAAGGTCAAGTTCAAGGAGTTCATCATCACCAAGCCCTTATTATATGAAATGTTAAAGGGACTTACTAAGAAAAAGATAAAAAATAGGAATAGTAAAATGACAACAAACTCACAGTTATTAACAACCGAACCTAAAACAAAAACAAAGCAAACAACTAGAATAGGAACAGAATGACAGAAATGGAGATCACATGGAGGGTTATCATCAGGGGAGTGGGTGGGGAGAGAGGGGGAAAAGATACAGGAAGTAAGAAGCATAAATGATAGGTAGAAGATAGACAGGGGGAGGTTAAGAATAGTATAGGAA
>VMDR010036940.1:0-10361 GCA_007922815.1 Macrotus californicus | reverse complement strand
AATATTAGTTGACCATAGAGATTTGGGTTTATTTCTGGGCTCTCTATTCTGTTCCATTGGTCTATGTGTCTGTTCTTATGCCAGTACCAGGCTGTTTTGATGACAGTGGCCTTGTAATACAGTTTGATATCAGGTATTGTGATCCCTCCTGCTTTGTTCTTCTTTCTCAAAATTGCTGCAGCTATTCGGGGTCTTCTATGGTTGCATATAAATTTCTGAAATGTTTGTTGTATATCTGTGAAATATGTCATTGGTACTTTAATTGGGATTGCATTAAATCTATAAATCGGTTTGGGTAGTATGGCCATTTTGATGAAGTTAATTCTTCCTATCCATGAGCATGGTACATGCTTCCATTTGTTTGTGTCTTCCTTAATTTCTCTCTTCAGTGTTGTATAGTTTTGATCTTATTTTTCTTAGCTAAGTCCTTTTAACATTTCATATAATAAGGGCCTGGTGATAATGACTCCCTTTAACTTGACCTTACTCACATTCCCCCTCTTTAGTTCATGTCCATGGGTCATATATATAAGTTCTTTGGCTTCTACATTTCCTATACTATTCTTAACCTCCCCCTCTCTATCTTCTACCTACCATTTATATTTCTTATTCCCTGTACCTTTTCCCCCTCTCTCCCCACCCACTCCCCTGATGATAACCCTCCATGTGATCTCCATTTCTGTGATTCTGTTCCTGTTCTAGTTGTTTGCTTAGTTTGCTTTTGTTTCTGTTTTAGGTTCAGTTGTTAATAAGTGTGAGTTTGTTGTCATTTTACTGTTCCTATTTTTTACCTTCTTTTTCTTAGATGAGTCCCTTTAACACTTCATATAATAAAAGCTTGGTGATGATGAACTCTTTGATTGATCTTATCTGGGAAGCACTTTATCTGCCCTTCGATTCTAAATGATAGCTTGGCTGGATAGAGTATTCTTGGATGTAGGTCCTGGCCTTTCATGACTTGGAATACTTCTTGCCAGCCCCTTCTTGCCTGCAAGGTTTCTTTTGAGAAATCAGCTGACAGTCTGATGGGCACTCCTTTGTAGGTTACTGTCTCCTTTTCTCTTGCTGCTTTTAAGATTCTCTCTTTATTTTTCATCTTGGGTAATGTAATGATGATGTGCCTTGGTGTGTTCCTCCTTGGGTCCAACATCTTTGGGACTCTCTGGGCTTCCCGGACTCCCTGGAAGTCTATTTCCTTTGCCAGATTGAGGAAGCTCTCCTTCATTATTTGTTCAAATAAGTTTTCAATTTCTTGGTCTTCCTCTTCTCCTTCTGGCACTCCTATGATTCGGATGTTGGAACATTTCAAGACATCCTGGAGGTTCCTAAGCCTCTCATTTTTTTGAATTCTTGTTTCTTCATTGTGTTCTGGTCAAATGTTTCTTCCTTCCTTCTGGTCCACACCATTGATTTGAGTCCCGGTTTTCTTCCCATCACTGTTGGTTTCCTGTACATTTTCCTTCATTTCCCTTATCATATCCTTCATTTGTTCATCTAATTTGTGACCAAATTCAACCAATTCTGTGAGCATCCTGATTACCAGTGTTTTGAACTTGCATCTGATAGGCTGGCTATCTCTTCGTTCTTTAGGTGTATTTTTTTTCTGGAGCTTTGATCTGTTCTTTCATTTGGGCCATTTTTTTGTTGTCTTGGTGTACCTGTTATGTAGTAAGGGGAGTAGACTTAGGTGTTCATCAGGGTGGGGCTTCCACATCACTGCGTTGTGATGCTGTATGTTGTGGAGGGTCCGAGAGGGAACAATGCCGCCCGCTCCACTATCTGCCGATTTTCAGTGACTCTCCCAACTACCCACAGTCAAATTGGGCCCATCCAGCGCTGATTCCCGGGTGGGTGGGCTTTTGTATGTTCTAGGACCCCGTGGGTCTCTTCAATGAGCTCTCCTGTGAGGCTGGGAGTTTCTCCCGCTGCCACCGCCTCAACCCCCACAGGAGTTTTCAATCAGAGGCCCTGAGGCTTTATTTCCCCAAGCTGGGATCTTGGGTTGTGTGGTCTGTCTTGACCCCCAGTTGTTCCTCCCGTTTTATCTGCATGTGGGTGTGGGGTGGCCCAGTCCACCAGCAGCCACCTCGCCCAGTCCACCAGCCATGCCTTGCCCACCCTGGTCCTCCAGCTGCCGCCTTGCCACGAGTCCTGTCCATCCAGCTGCCCATCTCTGCCCCTCCTACCGGTCTGGATGAATGTTTCTTCCTTAACTCCTTGGTTGTCAGACTTCCATACAGTTCAATGTTCTGTCAGTTCTGGTTTATTGTTTTAAAATTACAGTTGTTGTCCTTGTTTTGGTTGTGCGAGGAGGCACAGTGTGTCTACCTATGCCTCCGTCTTGGCCGGAAGTCTGTATATTTTCCTTTATTTCATTTTGCATAGCCTTCACTTTTTCCACTATTTTGTAACCATAGTCAACCATTTCTGTGAACATCCTGATTACCAGTGTTTTGAACTCTGCATCTGATAGGTTGTTTACCTCCTCGTCACTTAGTTCTTTTTCTGGAGCTTTGATCTGTTCTTACATTTGGGCTATATTTTTTGTATTGGCATACCTGTTATGTAGTAAGGGGTAGATCCTTAGGTATTCACCAGGGCGGGGCAACCCAGGTCACTGTGTTGTGGTGCTGTATGTGGGGGAGGGTTCAGAGAAGTAACAATGCTGCTTGCCAGGCTCTCTGCCTGCTTTCAGTCCCTTCCTCTGCTACCCACAAGGAAATTGGGCCCTTCAAGGTGAGAATCTTAAAAGCAGCAAGAGAAAAGGAGACAGTTACCTACAAAAGAGTGCCCATAAGACTATCAGCTGATAGTCTTCTCAAAAGAATCCATACAGGCAAGGGGCTAGAAATAAGTATTCCAAGTCATGAAAGGCAAGGAACTACATCCAAGATTACTCTATCTGGCAAAGCTATCATTTACAGTGGAAGGGCAGATAAAGTGCTTCCCAGATAAGGTCAAGTTCAAGGAGTTCATCATCACCAAGCCCTTATTATATGAAATGTGAAAGGGATTTATCTAAGAAAAAGAAGAAAATCAAAAACTATGAACAGTACAACAAACTCACAACTATCAACAACTGAACCTAAAAACAAAAATGAACTAAGCAAACAACTAGAACAGGAACAGAATCACAGAACTGGAGATCACATGGAGGGTTATCAGTGGGGAGGGGGAGGGGGAGAATGGGGGGAAAGGTATAGGAAATAAGCATAATTGGTAGGCATAAAATAGGGGGGGGAGGTTAAGAATAGTATAGGAAATGGAGAAGCCAAAGAACTTATATGTACAATCCATGAGCTGGGGAGGGATGCTTCAGGGTGAGGGGGTGCATGGCAGAGGGAGATAGAGGGGAGAAAAAAATTGGGCAACTGTAATAGCATGATCAATAAAATATAGTTAAAAAAGAAAGAAACTGCTGTAAATTCATTTGTCAGGCAAGCTATAACAAATTACCACCAAATGATAGATTCAGTGAATCTGTCTTTTTTATACTGTTTACAAAATGATATGAAAAGGAATTTTATGAAGCAAAATAAATGGCAAATGTATGTATTCAATTAGGTTGACTAAATTATGCAGAAATCTACTTCAATACAAAATTGAAAAAAGGTGTAATGGCTTGTTTTATTTGCTTAGTAAAAAAGGAACCAGAATAACTTCCAGACTGCTTTTCTGAAGGTAATAGTTTCTAGAAAGTTCTCCCATACTACCTGTTGTTCATATATGGAATGCCAAGAGGTCACTGAAGCCAGGGGCAAGATCCTTCCTTCCTGCCTTCACTAGGAGGCTCCAATTTTGTGGCTATTTCCTCTTTTATTCCCTCTTCTAATTAAACATTCATAGATGAGCTGCATTTTCCTTTGCTGAAAGAGCCAACATTTTGCTTAAATAATTGAGACTCCTACCTGCTGGAAAACATGAAACCCAGTGTCTGGCATAACAAAGTCAGTCTGTTAGGAAAGTCAAAACTTGAACCTCAAACTGTCAAAGTTTTGAGGTCTTCTGTCCTTTTAAAATATACATGCTAAAACAACATTCATTTTCAGTGAAACAAATTTAAGCATGCAGGCCCTATACAACTCATAACTTGGAGTTTAATATTCTTCCAGTCTCCTTCATGTTAGCTTTTAGTAACTATACTGTGAGATGAGCTTTTTCACTATGGACTCATGGAAGCTCAGGCAATGCAGTATTTCTGGGGTTTGGAAAGCTGTACTATCCTCCCAGTGACTGTAGGCAGCTGGAGAGAGTGATTCTTTTCAATTCAAAAGGTAATACATTTTATAAACCCTCTAATGTTTAAATTTGATGTGTATTTATATTCTAACTTCTATATATTTTGTCTACCTTTAAGTTGAATTTGAAACAACCCCCAACCATAAATATGAGACTATCATAATAGTCAGCTGTTGTTACAATAATGCTGCATAACAAACTACCCCCAAAACTGAATGTTAAATAACAACAAACTTGTTGTAGGTTGGCTCACACATCTGTGCGCTGGCTGATGCCAGCTGATATGGCTCTGGGTTGTGCTTGTTCTGCACCATGTGTCTTTCATCCTCAATGGACCAACAGATACCTGAGGCACATCCTGTTTATGGAGAAATGCAAGAGCAGAGGTGGGCAAGCACAACTGCTCAAGCACTTTTCAAGCCTCTCTTACATTATATTCTATAATGTTCTATTTACCAAAGCAAGTCACATGGCCTTTCTCATGTCAAGAATGCAGGAAGTACACTCTGGCTGAAGTAGGAGGGGGAGGGGTATGGATATTTGCTGAACAATAGGCCAAGCCATCACAGTCACAATGGACATATATTAAATTAATGTTTATATGATCTCATTTAAAATTCTTCATCTAAACATGTTTTATATGTTTAGTTTTATTTCTCTCATTACCTATAAAATATACTAGAATCTCATTTAATTTGTTACTGAATAAGAACATGTGTTATCCCTCCACAAATATAAGACCTGATATAAAAAAAATTAGCCCATTACTCTTTGCCAGTTTGATCTGTTGCATTTCCCCCCCACCCAGATCAACACACTATTAAGCAGCAACAGAGATGCAGATGGTGCACCAGGAACAGAGATAAATAAAACAGTCCTTGACCTCAAAGGGCTTACAATCCAGTAGGGACCAAGCAGCATTTGGCTGATTGCTATACTGTGGATTCAGATAAAACATGGGGATGGTGGTATCCCAGAGCACCTAACTCAGCCTGAGGCTCCAGATAGTACCTGAATTGGGAGTCAGCCAGTTACAGGGAAAAATAAAAGTATTCCAGGTCAGGGAACAGCATGATGAAGGCATGAAGATCAGAAACTGTCCAGTACACATGGACTACCAAGAGTTCAAGGCTAGGAGTACATGGAGTAGAAGGTAGAGAGTGGTGGGAGATGGTGAGCACGATAAGAGGGGTGGTGAACAAATGCCAAGGGGGGACAGTGGTTCATCCCAGAAGAGGCTCAGCCTCTGCCAGCTACTACATTACCCACAGGGAATCCTCACTGCATCCTGGCCAAGGGCATCAACCTAGGGAAGAATCATGTTTGAAGGTGGTAGCCCTTGGTTCAGAATGATTTGCCATGGTCCATGAAGGAAGTTTTGGTCACAATGAGGCATGTGCTCAGAGAGGTTCCAAGCCCAGGGAACCTCCCAGCTTCAAACATGATGAGGGCCAGAGATACAATGTTCCTCACTCCCACCCATAAGAAATGTATAATAGTTTCCCATGGTTGCTTTCATGCTTCACTGTGAACACTGTTCTGTAGGTGGTTCCAGAGGGAGGGGTTCTAGGGAAAGTGGGAAGGAATATCTACTGACAGAGGGCTGTTTCTTTCCCTCAGAGAGACTGTACCCCAAAGAAGGTCAGCTCAGTGCAGAGCTCCAGCTGAGAGAGAGAGAGGGAGGGAGGGAGGGAGGGGGGGAGAGAGAGAGAGAGAGAGAGAGAGAGTGAGTGAGTTAAGGAGGCTGAGAAGAAACAGGATGCATTCATTACCTAGCTTCAGCCTCCAAGGAGATGGAGGAGACCCAGGCCTGAGGCTTCCTGCCTTGCAGTGCTCAGCTAGGGGGAGGCAGGAGGTAGTGAGTGAGCAAGTACAGGAGGCTGGCAATGCCGGCCAGATCTGTGAGGACCCCGAGCCTCAGCGGTGGGTACTCCAAAGAGTGCTCCAGCTCGGTGTGCAAAAGGGTCACCTGAGTTTTCTAAAATGTGGTGGGCCATGTGGGCTTTGTCCTTCAGAGGCAGCTGGGCACTGATCCAAGCCTCTGCGACCTTGTTCAGATTGTTTGGCAGCATCAGCCAGCCTGTGCCAGCTGTGTATCCCAGCCGCAGTATACTGCCATGTGCTTCATGCACTCAAGCAGTTTCTTGGTCTCGAACAGCAGGGGGATATCCAGAATCATACAGCCATATCCCTGAAGGAAGTGCATGAAGGTCTCCATCATTTCCTTGCGAATCTCAGGGTGGGTGATTGTGTTGAGCAGATGTTGCTGGTCAGGCTGGTTAAATATCAGGTGCCCCAGGAACTTGCAATTAATGTTACCCATTCTCCAACAAGACAGCAGTGCCAAAGGCCTCCACAATGTGCCAGTGGGCAGGGTAACCTGGCTGGACAATATGCCGGGCAATGACATCAACATCAATCACTGCACACACCAGCTGCTGAAACACCTGGATCACTGAGGTCTTGCCTGAGGCACTGCCTCCTGACAGACCAATCAGGAACATCTTCCCAGGAAAAAGGCGTTCAGTGAGACTGGAAACCCAGAAGTCCGATAATCACTGGAGTAGGGAAAGCTCAGCCAATCAGGATAGGCCACCACAGGAATGCCAGAAGGACCTGCCCGGGCCTCTAACCTGGCCTGGGATGTCACAGCTCACCCATCCTCAGAGATGCTTACCCTGATACTTTGCCTTTTAAATTTCCCCATTCTGTGGGGGATTACTCTTTCCATTATCTTTGTGCAGTTGTGAGTTCTTTCTACATCATTTTTCTCTTTTACTATGTAAAGAATTTTTAGACTCATGTTTATCTCTGAATTCTACATATTGGGCACAAAAGAGCAAAGCACTTTTATACACCATCCATTATTATTATTATTACTATTATCATTATTATTTCAATAACAGTAACATTTAGAGCTGTTAACAATAACATTAGCTTAACTCAGATGCACATAAATAATTTTTTCATAGTTAATGGCAATGAATATAAGCATGGAGATAATTCATAGAATAACCAAAATCTAGTAGATAAAGATTTTGATTATTCATTTTTCATTTTGGGACAAATCAATCTAAGCATAGAAATATGATTACTGCTATTTATCAGGGTAATTTTACTAAAATGGATAGGGTAGAACTAGCATTTTTGAAGCTCCCATGTCAAGGGCTCACCATGAACTGTGGTTGTGCTTGGGCCTACGGTCGAGTCTCCAGCTAGCCGAGTCCTCAGGAGGCCCTTGGTGGTCTCTGCCTTTCCTTCCCTGCACTCACCAGTCTACCCTCATTAATGTATCTGTGAGCTGACTTCAAGTTCACCTTGCTCATTATGTTTTCCCTGGAGCCCTGCACAATGCCTAGCCTACAATGGGTATGACAGATTGTTTCCTGACTGAATGCACAGATGAAATGTTTGAGGTTTATCAGATTGCTGATCATAAGTTAACTGGGCATTACTTTTGTACCTTCTAAATATTTATCACAGAATAACCTCACTGTAGCTAGATTTTTCTACTACATATTTCTACTTGGCATTCACTGTTAAGTTGGTTCTACAAGAAATATCCAACCACAGGGTGAGTTGTATACCTGATATTTATAAGACAGAAACACATTCTCCTTCACAGTGTTAGGTCTGGTTATTGGTTTCCATTCTAGGTCACAAAATCCTACATAATCCTAATCCTAATCCAAATCCTATGTACCAAAAATGCAACAGTCTCAAATAATACCCTTGCATTTCATTGGGGTTTAAACCTAGGGAAACAAAAATATTTTATATGGAAGTTAGCAGTTATATAACTATCTTATTGTACTAGTTGGGTTATTTTTGGCTAAATCAAGGAGGGAATATAGGGAGGAAGGAAACAGAGAGAAAGAAAGTGGGTTGAGAGACAGAAGAACAGAGAGAAACTTAGAGGAATAGATTTTCTTCAATCGCTGGGTAAGAGTTAGAAGAAAGCATTGAAAAGTGAAAGAAAGCAGTTGCAGAGTCAGGAGTGATGTTAGATGAAATGAGTGGTGTGAATAACAATGACAAGAGCTTTGTCTAAGGCAGACACTTTGTCTGACAGTCATGTCCCACCCAGAGTGTCTGAAATGGGGTGGATGGGGATCCATTGGTGCAGAATGCCCTGATGGCTATAGAGAGGGGATTATGTGGGACCTTCCCTTTTCTTCTTTCGAGTCATGGTTTTCTTCTTGGAGAATCCTCCACCTTTAGAGTATTAAGCATGATGATGAAATGGCAGCAAAGCATATTCTCCAGGTGGTTAAAATTAAGGCAGGTTATGTGGGGCCCATTTCATACATTCATTTACAGCATACTTTTAATAAGTCAGACAACTTCAATTATCTAAAGATTAATGTAATCAATGTATTCCACCACTTAGATGCTTAATAGCTCATGTAGTCATAGCAAATATTCAGAAGGAGGTAACACAGGGACTTCCTTCACATAATTAAGATATATACATCATATATACATATATTCTTTTGAAGTTTTGAAGTTTTATGTAAATACGGAAGAAATAGAGTTGGAAAGCTGAGGATTTCCCCTGGATGTGAGCTTTATGCTAAGAAAATCTAGTCTCTTGTCTTTGCAGTTCTGTTTATTTAACAGATAAGAAATGACCAGCTTTTGGCCCGGGCCAGGTAGGTCAGTTGGTTAGAGCATCGTCCCAATACACCAAGGTTGCAGGTTCAGTCCCTGGTCAGGACACATACAAGAATCAACCAATTAATGCATAATTAAGTGGCACAACAAATTGACATTTCTGTCTCTCTAAAATCAATTTAAAAATTAAAAAAAGAAATGACTAGTTTTTGCACTTGATCTCATAAGTGATAGAGGTAAAATGGTATGCTGCTTTACTTTGAGATGGCAAATGATAACTGATGATTTGAACGGTCTGGGTGAATTTTCAATAAAGGATAATAGAATACAACTGTAGCAGTTTTCATGGGAGGCCAATCTTTGTTTCTCCTTTCAAGGAATAAATTATGCACCACTAAGATTACAGATCTGAAAGAGGAAGCAGAGGGCAAGGAAGGTGCCAATAAAAAGACATTATAAAGCTTTCTATGAAAGCTCCTCAGATTAAAGTTGGCAAGAAGGAGCACTGGGTCATTCTCTCATTGCTAACCTGCAGCCACCTTTGAGAAGAAATGTGTAAGGATGCTTCCAAGAGAAAAGAGGGGCTTCAGTGTCAACAGCCCAGCTGGGAAAGAAGAGAGGGAAAGTAATGGTTCATATCACTATCTTAGACTGAAAAAGCTCTAAGGTTTGCCATTTAAAATGCTGACATAAAGGAAAAAGTGACTGTTTGGCTTATTGATACACACTAGCAATTTCGTGACTACCAAAAATAAGTCAATCACACTTTAACATCTCCACTATCATAATGCACCCAGATTTAGGAGATTCTTCAATTTGTCTTAATTGAGGGGAAAATGCCAGTTTCAGCATCCTGGTTCCTAGAAGAGGTAGATAATAGTTTCAGGAGTTCAACACTTGCTAGTATTTAAAGGTAACCCTGCTTTATAGAAATGAAATGCTAACTTAATCTCCCTATTAAGTTAAAAAAATAAAATAGAGTGTAAATTTTTTGTCACAGATTTGTCCTAAAAGTAATTGAACCTTTTAAACAAATTATTCTCAGTAGATGCTGAAAAAGTATTTTTGTTCATTTAAAATGACTGCTTTAATTTTTACCACCTGCGGAATAGGCTTTGCTGCCATTTCATCGTCTTGCTTAATACTCTAGAGGCAGAGGCTTTTCTGAGAAGAAAGCCATGGCTTGGGAGGAAGAAAAGGGAACGAGTTCCGGATCTAGTAGTCTGGCCACAGAATCACATCTCAAGAGTTTAAAAACGAATTAAAGATTTATGCACACAGATATTAATATAAATTTTTCTTCATAGTTATTATATTTTTAAGGCCAGATAAAAGGCCTTTTTCCACTTTGAAAGAGACAGAGTGGTTATGCCTGGTCTCATTCAGCCTCAGGACAGAGCTGTGAGATAAGTTTTATTACATACTCCAGGAAGCACTGAGAGGTAGAGTGAACAGCATCAGGTCACACAGCAAGTATCAGTAGATGGTTCAGACCTGCCAAGTCTGAT
>VMDR010036939.1:0-10366 GCA_007922815.1 Macrotus californicus | reverse complement strand
TAACTGATTTAAATAGCAGTTGCACCAAGGAATATGTACATAGTGTACAGCTGGGCCTGTAATAAAAATATCATATATTTGCTGATAACATTACAAAGGAGGTGGGTGGTAGCAAAGTTTTCTTAAGCTAAGGAAACAATTTTAGATGGTAAAGTAATAATTATAATAAAGTACCGTTGGATTTGTAACATTAAATGATGTAATATACATAACAATAGCATTACAAAAACAGAAAAAAAGAATAAAGCTACATAGAAGTACCATTTTTATATACCACTGGGAACTAGGCTACTATAAATCTGAAGTTGATTCTGGTTAAGATATATGTGGTAAACTCTACAGCAGCCACTAAAAAATGAACTCAAAAAATATAGTGAAAACATTATTAAAGAAATTAAAATGCACAAATGCATTAAAAGTAATTTATTAATGGATACACACAGGGGAAAACTATAAAGTGTGACATAAAAATATAACATGGAGAGGGGAATAAAATAAAAATGTAAATGTTTCTTATGTGTTAGAAGTTAAGTTGTTGGTAACACAGCAGAGGAGTGAGTGGAAGCCTCACTAACCTTCTCCTAGGACCAATCTGGAATTAAAACTAAATTGTGAAGAAATCACCAGGAACAAACAACTGAACAATAGCAACAGAGAAGACTAATAACCTTGGACTGACAGAAGAATTAGCCTCAGCACAACCCAACTGGTAAGGAGTGTGGTGGGAACTCGAGAAGGCTGGCTGGGCACCCACAGGTAGAGCGCTGGAGGGATGAATAAGCAACCAGTTGGATCCCCCTGAGAAGTGTGGAGTCTAAACCCTAAGCTGGGATCCCCAGCCTAGAGCACCAGAGCCCAAAAATGACACAAATAACAACCAGCAGCGAAAAGTGGCAGGGTTGCTCTTATCCAGAGACAGATGGCTGGAGACTCAAAGAGCCGTTTAAAGGACCAACAACAAATTTTTATTTGTAGCCACCTACCCTGGGCTATGGCAAAGGCTGGGGGGGGGGGGGGGGGGGGGGGGGGGGGGGGGGGGGGGGGGGGGGGGGGGGGGGGGGCGCGCGGGCGGGGAAAGTGGGCTAAAGACGCCTGAGGAGACACTGGGGACAGAAGCTTTGGGGAGAGACCTGAGATTGTAGGTGTCGGAATCCCAGTGCTGAGTCATCACCAATATAGCGCAGCCATCCTGCTCAGGAAGACTACTCCCTTGAGCAACAGCAGCCTAAGAGGAAACAATAGCCCCAACCCCAGCAGGGATTCTGCCCTGGCCCTGTTGCTTAAGCCTGACTACTAAGTACACAGTGACTAGATTAACAACTGAAGGAGACAGCCACAGAGCATTCTCACAATAGGATGCCTAAGGTCAGACAGGGTCAGCATCTGACAACACCAGAGGCGGATCCAGAAAGAAAAAACAGTGGTAAATACCATAGGCTACCAAGATGAAATCCACTGTGGTCTTCTCCATGATTTGTGATCTTTTCTTCCCAGCATAGCTTTTTATATCCATTTCTTGTCCATCAACTTTGTGCATATTAAGTCACTAGATTTTATACTATAATTTATTTCTGCCCTTTCTTATAATAGTCTTAATTTCTTTACCCCTTATTAATACTGGTACATTTGCTATTGATAGTGGGATTGCTGGGGAGAGTTATTTTTGCAAATGTGGGTTTGTTTCCTGGGCTCTATGGTTTTGTTCTGGCAACACCTGCACAACAGCATACAAGACATGGTAAGCAGAGTGATACTCAGGCAACCAGCTGGAGGGAAGTACCCACCAAAGAATGACACAACAAAAATCAAACCCAATTACATCCAGAGAGCTGGCATAAATGGCATTCCAAGAGCATCAAATTCAGGAGATCAAGCAGATTGCACCACTGAATCTCACAGCTCTCCTACCACAGAAGTTCACACCACAAGGTCAGGGAGTCAAAACAGATCGATTTAAGAAGCAGAAGCAAACAAGAAGAGTCTTACAAGTAATGAGAAGGCAAAGAAATAATCCCCAAATGAAAGGAAAGAAGGAATCCTCAGAAAGAGTACTAAATGAAATAGAGACTAGTCACTATCAGATACTGAATTCAAAACAATGGTTATAAGGAAGCTCAATGAGTTCAATGAGAATTACCAACAACTACAGGGAAATTACAAGGAACTTACTGCAAACTACATCATCATAAAAAAAAGACATAGAAACTATCAACAAGAGCCAAGAGGAAATGAAGAATACAATTTCTGAATTGAAGAACACAAAAGCAGCCTAGATGAAGCAGAGGATCCAATCAGCAAGCTGGCAGACAAGGCAGAAAAAATCTCCCAGAAAGAGCAAGAAAAGGAAAAAAAGACTCAAAAAGAACGAAGAGGGGTTTAGGGAACAGCAAGATAACATGAAACATAATAATATCTGTATAAAAGGGAGACCAGAAGAAAAAGAAGATAGGGATAGAAAAAAAACAAGGGATAGAAAACCTGTTTGAAAAAGTAATGATGGAAAACTTCCCTAGTTTGGTGAAAGAAAAAGACACACAAATCTGGGAAGCACAAAGGGTCCCAATCCAGAGGAACCCAAAGAGCCCCACAGCAAGACATATCATAATTAAAATGGCAAAATTCCAAGACAAAGAGAGAATCTTAAAGGCAGTAAGGGAGAAACAGGAAGTAACATACAAAGGAGCTGCAATAAGGCTAGCAGCTGACTTCTCAATGGAAACACTGAAAGCCAGAAGGGAATGGCAAGAATCCAAGTAATGAAAAGCAAAGACCTGCAACCAAGACCACTCTACACAGCAAGGCTCTCAATTAAAACAGAAGGTGAAATAAGGAGTTTCCCAGACAAAAAACTCAAAGAATACACCTCCAACAAACCAGCACTGCAAAATATGCTAAAGGGACTGCTTAAAGAAAAGAAAGAAAAAGAGTGAGAGAGAGGAACACAGGTACAAAGAGGGTAAAATGACAATGAGTAAGCACCAGTCAATAATAACCTTGAATGTAAATGGAGTAAATGCTCCAGTCAAAAGACATAGGGTAGTTGAATGGATAAGAAAACATGACCCACACATATGCTGCCTACAAGACACCCACCTCAGAACAAAAGACTTAGACTGAAAGTGAAGGGTTGGAGGAAAAAATAGACAAAGCACATGGATAGGAAAAAAAAGCCAGGGTAGCAATACTTGTATCAGACAAAATAGACTTCAAAACAAATGCCATAAAAAGAAACACAGAAGAACACTTCAAATACTTAAGGAAAGGATCCATCAAGAAGACACAAGCATTATAAACATATATGTACCCAACATAGGAGCAAATATATAAGGAAAATCTTGGAGGACTTCAAGAAAGATATAGACAGTAACACACATACTGATTCACCCACTGAACAGTGAATTAATATTTGACAAAGGGGGCAGAAACATAAAATGGAGTAAAAATAGCTTCTTCAACAAATGGTGGTGGTCAGACAGCTACGCACAAACAAATGAAACTCGACCACCAACTTAAACCCCACACAAAAATAAACTCAAGATGGGTAAAAGACTTAAATATTAAGTATCCTCTAGGCAGGAAAAATCTCAGATATTCCACCCAGCAATATTTTCACCAATATGTCCCCTAGAGCAAGAAACATAAAAGAAAGAATAAACAAATGGGACTTCATCAAAATAAAAAGCTTCTGCATAGCTAAAGAAAATATCAGCATGAAAAGGGAACTACAGGAAACCTATTCTTATGTGATGTGACCTGTGGCTCAGCTCAGGTTCTGAAAGCAGACAGATGCATGTTGGTGTGCAGGGAACATCTGTGGATAGGTCTCCCATGGGGAATCAGGCCTGCATTGTCCCTAGGCTGCTTTGAAACTTGCTCTTACAAAACCTCCCTCACCTGGGATGGAGACAGCAGAAGTTTACTGTGACTTGTGCTAGACTTCCCAAGCATGAATGTAAACAGCTCAGCCTTCTCTCTTTACATTTGTAAATGACTTTCTCTTTGAAGCAACTGGCAACATTCTTTCCTCTGTTATCTGTAAAAAGTATCCACCCAAAGGGAACCTGTGCATAGTTAATGAGAACCATCCTGGATATAATGTACCTGGAGTGTCAATAAAAGCCTGTGGAGGAAGGGGTGGGTTTTTTTTTCTCTCTGAGAGATCAGCCACACATCCCTTTTTGCTCCATGGGATTTCTCTAGTCCGCGTGAATCTGTTCATCACTTGCCCAGAGATATAGGACAAGCATTCCACAACACGTGGTCCTGCTGGACGGGACCGCGACAGGGAACCAAACATATGACAAAATATATTTGCCAATGATACTTTGGACAAGAGTTTCATCTCCAAAATATATAAGTAACTCACACAACTCCACTCCAGGAAGGCAAACAGTCCCATTAAAAAAAACGGGCAAAGGAGTTCAGGTAATGGGCAATGGAGGCGTAAGTAGAAACCCTTCGCTTCCTGGCACAACCAAAAGGAAGATAACAACCAATCTAAAAACAATAAATCATCAGAAGTGCCAGAAAATCAAACTGCACAGAACTCCAACAGCCAAGGAGTTAAAAAAAAATTCACCAAGACCAGTGAGTGGCCAGCCGAGAGGAAAGGGTGCACATGGCAAGGTGGCGGAACACGCAGATGAGGTAGGGCTGGCTAAGAAGACTCGAGACAAGGCAGAGGACTGCCTGGGCAAGGCAGGGCTAGCTGAACAGGAAACTAAAGACTCAAACATAGCTGTAAACTATGGCAGGGGTTGCCACACCAGGAGAAACTCATGGTCTCACAGAGTTCATTGGAAAGTGGGGCTAGAGGGAAGTGAGCAAGAAGCACTGTTCCCTCTCTGAACCGCCCCTCCAAGGACAGCAACACAGTGCAGCAGAGGGTTGCCTCCCCCAGTGAAGACCTAGGGCCCCGCAACCTTACAACATAAGAGTTGCACTGAAACAAAGAAATATGGCCCAAATGAAAGAAGAGATCAAAACTCCAGAGAAAGAGCTCAGCAAAGAAGAGGAGGCAGCCAACCTATCTGATGCAGACAGAGCTCAAAATACTGGTCATCAGGATGCTCACAGAACTGATTGAGCTTCATCGCAAAATGAAGGAAGAAATGAAGGCTACCCAAAGTGAAATAAAGCAAAACATATAGGAAACCAACAGGGAAGGGAAGGAAACTTGGACTCAAATTCACAATATGGAACAAAAGGAAGAAATTAACATCAAACTGGAACAGAATGAAGAATCAAGAATTTAAAAAAATGAAAAGAGGCTTAGGAAACCCTGGGACAACTTTAAACTCTCTAACTTCAGAATCATAGGGGTGCCAGAAGGAGAAGAGGAAGAGCAAGAAACTGAAAATTGATTTGAACAAAAAGAGAAGGAGCACTTCCCTAATCTGGCAAAGAAACAGATTTCCAAGAAGTCTGGGAAGCCCAGAGAGTCCCAAAGAAATTGAACCCAAAGAGGAACACACCAAGGCATATCATCATTAAGTTAACCAAGATTAAAGACAGATAGAATCTTAGAAGCAGCAAGAGGAAAGGAATGCCCATAAGACTATCAGCTGATTTCTCAAAAGAAACCTTACAGGCAAGAAGGGGCTGACAAGAAGTATTCCAAGTCATGAAAGGCAAAGACCTACATCCAAGATTACTCTATCCAGCAAAGCTATCCTTTAGAATGGAAGGGAAGATAAAGTGCCTCCCAGATAAGGTCAAGTCCAAGGAGTTCATCATCACCAAGTCCTTATTATATGAAATGTTAAAGGGACTTATCTCAGAAAAAGATCAAAAACTATGAACAGTAAAATGACAACAAAGTCACAACTATCAACAACTGAACCTAAAAAAATGAAAACAAAAACTAAGCAACTAGAATAGGAACAGAATCAGAAAAATGGACATCATATGGAAGGTTTTCAGTGGGAAGGGAAGGGCAAGAATGGGGGAAGAAGGTACAGGGATTAAGAAGCATAATTGGCAGGCATAAAATAGGTAGAGTTAAGGAATGGTATAGGAAACAGAGAAGTCAAAGAACTTATATGTACAACCCATGGATATGAACTAAGGTGGGGGGAAATGATGGAGGGTTGGGGGTGCAGGGCAGAGGGGGATAAAGGGGGGGGAAATTGGGAAAACTATAATAGCATAATCAATAAAATATATTTTTTAAAAATGGGCAAAGGACCTGAACAGATCCTTCTCCAAGGAGGACATATAGAGGGCCCAGAGACATATAAAAAGATGTTCAGCTTCACTAGCCATCAGAGAGATGCAAATTAAAACCACAATGAGATACCACTTCATACCAGTCAGAATGGCCATCATAAACAAATCAACAAATAACAAGTGCTGGAAAGGTTGTGGAGAAAAGGGAACCCTCGTGCACTGATGGTGGAAATGCAGACTGGTGCAGCCACTGTGGAAAATAGTACGGAATTTCCTCAGAAAACGAAAAATGGAATTGCCTTTTTACCCAGCAATTCCACTGCTGGGATTATACCCTAAGAGCCCTAAAACATCAATTCAAAAGAACCTATGCACCCCAATGTTCATAGCAGCAAAATTTACAATGGCCAAGTGTTGGAAACAGCCTAAGTGCCCATTAGTAAATGAGCAGATAAAAAAACTGTGGTATATTTACATGATGGAATGCTATGCAGCAGAAAGAAGGAGCTCCTACCCTTCATGACAGCATGGATGGATCTGGAGAGCATTATGCTAAGTGAAATAAGCCAGGCAGCAAAAGACAAATACCACTTGATCTCACCTGTAAGTGGAACCTAATCAACAAAACATATAACCAGAGACATTGAAATAAATAACTGGCAGTAACCAGAGGGGAGGCATGAGGGGATATCTGGGAAACAAGGGGAAAGGTGATCAAGGAACAGGTATAAAGGACACATGGACAAAGCCAAAGCAGGTTAGGATTGAGGGTGGAAGTGGGGATGGGTGGGGTGAGGGGGAGTTGTAGGAGGAAAATGGAGGCAACTGTATTTGAAAACAAAAACAAGAAAAAAAGCAAAGTAAATAAAATATAGTTGGAAGAAAAAATCAGTATGAATTTTAAAAAAAGAAGTTAGCTTAACAGTAGATTTATAAGTATATGTCATGTAAACCTCATTGTAATACACAAAGCAAAAACATTGAGTAGATACCCTAAAGGTAAAAAGAAAGAAATCTAAGCATACCACTATAGAAAATCACCAATTCACAAATGAAGAGATCAAGAGAATGAACAAAGGAATTACAAAATAGTCAGAAAACAATAAGCAAAATAGCAATATTAAGCCCATACCTATCAATAAGTATTATAAATGTAAATGGACTAAATTCTTGAATCAAAAAATGTACAGTGGCTGAATGGATAAAAAAACAAGACCCATCTCTATGCTGCCTACAAGAGACTCACTTCAGCTTTAAGGACATACAGACTAAAAGTGAACAGATAGAAAGAGCTGTTCCATACAAATGGAACCAAAAGAAAGTAGGGATAGCTATATTTATATCAGACAAAACAGACTTTAAGCCAAAATCTATACTAAGAGACAAAAGATCATGATACAATGATAAAGGGGTTAATCCAACAAGGTTTAATTAACATTTATAAATGTTTATGTACCCAACATCAGAGCACCTAAAGATAGAGAGCAAATATTAAAAGACCTAAGTAGAGAATAAGACAGCAATACAATAATAGCAGGGGACTTATACTTCATTTTCAACAATAGCTAGATCATGCTACAAAACAATCAATGGGCCAAAAAATAAATGAAAATATATCTTGGGGCATATGAACATGAAAATACAACACAACAAAATATATGGATGCAGTAAAAGCAGTTTTAACAGGGAAGGTTACAGCAATAAACACCTACACCAAGAAAAAGGAAAGATCTCAAACAACCTAACTTTACTCCTTCATGAACTAGGGAAAAAAAAAAAGCCCAGAAATAGTAAAAGGAAAGAAATAACAAAGATCAGAGCAGAAATGAATAAAATAGAGACAAAAAAAACTAATAAACCAAGAGAAAAAGAGAGAAGACTCAAATAAAATCATAAACAAAAGAGAAGGCATTAAAACTGATACTGCACAAATACAAACCATAAGAGATTAAGAACAATTATACTCCAACAAACTGGACAACACAGAACAAATGAATAAATTCTTAGAAACATATAAGCTACCAAGACTGAATCATGAAGAAATAGAAAATCTGAACAGACTAATAACTAGCAAGGAGATTCAATCGGTTATCAAAAACCTTCCAACAAGAAAAGACCAGGGACAGATGGCTTCATTGGTGAATTCTACCTAATATTTAAAGAATTAATACCAATTCTTTTCAAACTCATTCAAAAAACTTAAGAGAAGGGAACACAACCAAACTCACTTTATAAGGCTAACATTATCCTAATACCAAAACCATAAAGGGCATAACAAGAAAATTATAGGCTAATAACACTGATGAACATAGATGCGAAAAATTCTCAACAAAATATCAGCAAATCTAATTCACCAGTACATTTAAAGAATCTACACCATGATCTAATGGGATTTACTCCAGGGATAGCAAGGATGATTCAGCTCCCACAAATCAATCAAGGTGACACACTACATTAATAAAATGAAACACAAAAATCCTATGATCATCTCAACAGATGCAGAAAAAGCACTTGACAAAATTAAACAACCACACATGATAAAAACTCTCAACAAAGTGGATATAGAAGGAACATATTTCAACATAATAAGACTTCCAAATCAAAAGGAAGTACAACTGTCACCATCTGTGGATGACATATTACATATGCAAAACCCTAAAGACTGTACCAAAACTATTAGAACTAATAAATTTGGTACAGTTGCAAAATACAAAATCAATACACAAAAAATCAACTTCCGGCCAAGATGGAGGCATAGGTAGACACACTGTGCCTCCTTGCACAACCAAAAGGACAACAACAAATATTAAAACAAAAAACAACCAGAACTGACAGAAAATCAAACTGTATGGAAGTCTGACAACCAAGGAGTGAAAGAAGAAACATTCATCCAGATCGGTAGGAGAGGCAGAGCCAGGGAGCCCGGCGGAGAGGACTCGAGGGAGAGGACTCGCAGCAAGGTGGGGGCTGGCGGACCAGGCGAGGTGGCTGCTGGCTGATCGGGCAGTCCCACACCCACATGCGGATAAACTGGGAGGAACAACTGGGAAGCGAGACAGACTCCGCAACCCAGAGTTCCAGCATGGGGAAATAAAGTCTCAAAGCCTCTGACTGAAAACTCCTGGGGGGTTGAGGCGGCAGCAGCGGGAGAAACTCCCAGACTCACAGGGGAGCTCGTTGGAGAGACCCACAAGGTCCTAGAGCGTACACAAGCCCACCCACCAGGGTATCAGCACCAGAGGGGCCCAATTTGACTGTGGGTAGCACAGAAAGTCACTGAAAACTGGCAGAAAGCAGAGCAAGCGCCATTGTTCCCTCTCGGACCCCTCCCCCATGTACAGCATCACAACACAGCGACATGGCTGCTCTGCCCCTTACTACGTAACAGAGGCGCCAAGACAACAAAATGGCCCAAATGAAAGAACAGATCAAAGCTCCAGAAAAAATACAACTAAGAGACGAAGAGATAGCCAACCTATCAGATGCACAGTTCAAAACACTGATAATCAGGATGCTCACTGAATTGGTTGAATTTGGTCACAAATTAGATGAACAAATGAACGCTACACTAAGCGAAATGAAGGAAAATGAACAGGGAACCAACAGTGATGGGAAGAAAATCGGGACTCAAATCAATGGTGTGGATCAGAAGAAAGAAAGAAACATTCAACCACAACACACTGAAGAAACAAGAATTCAAAAAAAATGAGGAGAGGCTTAGGAACCTCCACGACGTCTTGAAACGTTCCAATATCCGAATCATAGGGGTGCCAGAAGGAGAAGAAGAAGAGAAGTTGATAACTTATTTGAACAAATAATGAAGGAGAACTTCCCCAATCTGGCAAAGGAAATAGACTTCCAGGAAGTCCAGGAAGCTCAGAGAGTCCCCAAACAAGTTGGACCCAAGGAGGAACACACCAAGGCACATCATAATTACAATACCCAAGACTAAAGATAAGGAGAGAATCTTAAAAGCAGCAAGAGAAAAGGAGACAGTAACCTACAAAGGAGTTCCCATCAGACTGTCAGCTGATTTCTCAAAAGAAACCTTACAGGCAAGAAGGGGCTGGCAAGAAGTATTCCAACTCATGAAAAGCAAAGACCTACATCCAAGATTACTCTATCCAGCCAAGCTATCATTTAGAATGGAAGGGCAGATAAAGTGCTTCCCAGATAAGGTCAAGTTCAAGGAGTTCAT
>VMDR010036938.1:0-10364 GCA_007922815.1 Macrotus californicus | reverse complement strand
TCTTAGCAGGTGGGTTTTTTTCCTGAATCATGGCAACATGTGTTTTCTGATGTAAAAGAGGAAAAAAATGAGGCTGTAATAGCTACAACATCATTTCAGGTCTATATGAAAGTTGAAACAGAGAGGAAATATGAATTTTGATTGAAGTAAAGGAGACCCAAGATTCTATTTTTAGAATAGAGAAGTTCAGACTAGCAGCTCTGAAATGATTATGTCTGCTACCTTCCAAATTACTGTAAACCAGACGATGGAGTAACAAAGGACAAGAGTTACTTTCATATTAGCATATATGTCATGTTTAATGAACCAGAGAAGAACTGTAATTACTTTGCTCTCTTTTAGCAAACTTTAAAGAAAGAGAGTCATGAACTAATAAAGCAAATGTCATCCTGTTTGGATAGTTATAGTTTTATAGGTAATTTGTTGCAGATTTTATTCAGATAACTTGTAATTATTTCCTTTCTGTGCTCATCTTCAATCCTACAGGCCATTTCAAACAAACATAAGGGCTACAGATGTGAAAATGTAATTTGTTGCATATCTGTTTATTGGCCAGTGACTTATGCCTATCTTTCCAACCAAGTGTCACCTTGGTGAAAGACAGCAGTGGTCAAGGGACACATGCCCTTGAATCTCTATTGTCAGTTAGGGCACACAGCATTGTATGGAAAGTGGTGGGTAGGATATATGGGTTTTGGAGTAAGATAACTCTGTATTCAATCCTGGTATCTATCCTCAGACAAGATATTTAATGTTTCTGAAGTTTCATTTCCTTGACTATAAAATGGGGATATTAACATCATCCTCAATGGATTTATTTGAAATTGAATTATGATCAAACACACACACACACATACACACACACCCCAGCATAGTACCTGACTAGTCACGTAAGTTGACACTTAAGACATGATCTCTTTTACTAAGTGGATCATTTTCTATGCTCTGACATTTTGACTATGCTGGTCTTAGACTATTCTGCCTGTAAGGTGGGAAAAATGTCTTAAGAGTTTTCCTTCCCTCATTCTATCCTGTCTCCCTAAAAGGAAGCAGCAGCCTGGTGGATATTTCCCAAGCTGGACTGAAAAAGGCAGAGTAGAGTGCTCAAAAGTTAAGTTGGAAAACTGGAACTAACAGAAAAGATGCCTTCCTTTGAGACCTGGCTCACTGCCAAGTCTTTCTGTAACTTCCTAGGTACTCAGTATATATTGTGTCCACTCCATGGACTTCTCTATGGTTTAGGAACCTGGGATGTCTCCAGCAAAGACTCGGGCCCAAATTATCAAAAACACCTATGACTTCACATTGCAGGAAATGGGCCAGGCCAAGTGGCTTCTCTCAAATTGTAAGGCGTGCCCTTCATTGAAAATGTGAACTCATTCCCCAGGTGATGACACAGTTTGGGTGTGTCTATTTCTGAACTGATTCCCTCTTTGATGAGTTATTCTTGGAGAGATAATTCCTCCATCTTGAAATCATCATTTAACCAGAGTCTCCAGACCACATGCACCTTCCTTGCCTGCAGTAGAATCTACCCCAGACACCTGGCTTGCCCTTGCAGACCTTGCCTGCAAACCACTGGATTGGAATACAGAGGCCTGGCTGGGATTTTCAACCTGAATGGGAGACCTGGCCAAGTCACTGCTTGGCCTTGGTACCTTCCATATTAAAGCAGAAGGACTAATTCTTGCCCTACTTATCTCAATCGGGTTTGGCAAAGCAAACATTATGTATGAAAAACCTCTGAAAAGTTATAGTGTTATATGGGTGTAAATAATGTGTACTATTAATTGCTCCTTTCTCTGAAGTATATGATACTCGCCAACTATATTAAATTCTTGCCTGGGACTCTTGCTACATCTTATGTCTTCAGTGTGCCTCCAGATGAGGCTGAATGTTCTTTGCAAGATTACTAGAGAGACCATGTATTTAAAAATATCTTTTTGTTTTACCCTCCATAGAACATAATAGGTTCCTGATTTTCAAATAATACTAATCCAGCACCTGGCATACAATAAACACCTGATTAAGTGTTTGGTGAATAAATCTGCATTGGCTTAAATCTGGCACGTCAGAAAGCTTGTGGAAGCCAGGCTGGCCATGTACAGTAAATTAGCAAAGCAGATCAAGCCTGAGCACAGTAGGAACAGAGGCCGTTTGAAAGGCATGTGCCCCCATTCAGAGAGGCAGATACTGCTTCCAATTAGCCACCTGTGGAATAGCAGGAACATGGCATGTGTTTGTCACATAAACTGATTTTTCAAGACAGCCATCATCTAATTTTTCTGTAAAATTAGTTGATATCTGATTCAAACTGTTCCAAACACTGTGAGAACAAACATGTACAGGCCAAGCAAAACGGTCCAAGAGCCACAGGTGGCTGATGGGTGCCCAGTTTACAACCTGTGATTTATCGATTCAGTCAACCATCTCTCATTACAACAAATGAAAACAAACACAAGATTTCCAATCACACTTACTTCAGTTCCCTTAGCAACATATCAGAATAACTAGACTCAGCCTAGCCCCTGATAATCCTGTAGTCCTAAACCCTCCCAACCACCTGTGGTAAAGGACCCACATACCCCTACAGGGTATGACCAGCACACAGCTCAGGCCTCATGCAACTCAGTAGCTTCTATAGACTGAACATTTGTGACCTCCCAAAATTTATGTTAAATCCTCGTGCCCATTGTGACAATATTCAGAGTCTTTGAAAGTTAATTAGCATGAGGATGAAGTCTTCATGGATGGGACTGGTGCCCTTTAAGTGACCCAGAGAGTTCCCTTGCCCCTTTCACCACTTGAGGACACAGTGAGAAGACAGCCATCTATCAACCAGGAAAGCGGGTTTTCACAAGATGCCAAATCTCCTGATGTCTCGATTTTGGACTTAGCCTCCAAAATTGTGAGAAATAAATTTCTGTTGCTTACAACCTACCCAGTCTATGGTATTCTGTTATAGAAGCCCGAATGGACCAAGTGAGTTAACACAGAATTCAACCATACTCAAAACTGGCCAAAGCCCCATTCAATAGATGAGCCCACTGAACACAAGTGTGGATACCATAGCACAGTGAAATTGCCTTCCATTTCCAGGCATATGCTATCCACTTCTGCATTGAACCCGTGCTGCCAGGCCCATCTACAGGTCACACTGAGTGGGTCTGGCCCACACCCTCCTGTCTCAGGAGACAACCCTCCATTCTCTTTCCATTTCTCCCAAGAAGGAAAGCTCAGGAAAAAAAGCTTGCTGCACTACATTTCCTCAGGGGCTACTCAATTTCTCCTCACTTCTCTCCTCCAAATCACATGTCTAATTCATCCTGATAAAAAGTAACTTTCCAGGATGCACCCCTCTCTAATGATTCCTGCTTCTCTCCCAGGTCCTACTCCCTGTGTACAAACACTCTAATCCAGGGTTTTCCAGGTAGAAATTTCCTCTGACCCCAATGGTGGCCTCAGCCCCATGGTCACCCTGCACTCTGTGTCCTGTGGCTATGTACCTGCCTCCCATCCACAGAGCCTGCCTGCCCTGTGAATCAATCCACATTTCTCAGGGAGAGGCAAGGGGTCAGAGGCGAGGGTGAAGCCTTACTTCAGTGTACTTCTCTCACTGCCTAGCCAGTGACCTTGGACCAGGATGCCTTTGTTCTTTTCAGCTGTATGATGGGGATACTCCCCCTTCTCTGGGGAACCTGCAGAACTGCTCTGTATTCATTGAGAACAGCTAAGTGAAAGTGATTCATAAAGCAGAATGTGCTTGCCTAACAAAAGTATTCTTACTATTAAATAATCCAATTTGTCCCCCTCTCCCAGCTCAAATCCCCCCGTCATGAAGCCTCCTGCTTTAAGCGGCCTCTGATCTTGCCTGCCTTGGAAGTGTACAGGTCCTTGGACCTGACTAGCTTCCCACTTATCATCTAATGTCTTGTACTGTTGGTTTTTCTTTTCTAGATTTATAATTTCCTTAAGGAGAAAGTCCTTGTCTTTATAAATCTGACTGCAGGCTCTTCAATTAAAACTCTTCTCTGCCCTGGCTGGTGTGGCTCAGTGGATTGAGTGCCAGCCTGCAAACCAAAAGTTCACTGGTTCGATTCCCAGTCAGGGCACATGCCTGGGTTGTGGGCCAGGTACCCAGGTGGGGGCACGCAAGAGGCAACTGATCAATGTATCTCTTGCAAACCAGTGTTTCTCTCCCTCTCTCTCCCTCCTTTCCCCTCTCTCTAAAAATAAATAAATAAAATCTTTTTTAAAACAACTTTTTTAGTTCCTCAGCCTCTCTACAGGAAAAAGGGCAGCTCCATCATATTGCTTCTTCTTCAGCCCCCATCTCTCACTGCAATCCTGTTCTAGCCCACACTGTTGCTGTATGGAACAGCTGCAATTCCCCAAACTGGCCACACCATTCCATGACCAATAATAGTAAGCAAAATAGCAAACCACATGTCCAAACATATTATTCTGTTAACTCATGTAATGCTTATATACATTAATATTATACATTTGACAGTTGAGGAAACTGAGGCACAAAGGAGTAACTTGCCAAAAGTCACACAGGGAGAATGTGCTGAAACAAAGACAAATCAAGCAGCGTGGCTCGGGAGTCTAACCCTTGCTTTTCATGCTGTCTAACACACTCCTCACTTACCCATAGCTTTACCTTCAAGACTCAACTCAAACAGCACCTCTTTCAGGTAGCTGTCTCCTCCTAGCTCCATCCTCTCTACTCCATCTTCCTTCCTTCAGCTCAAACTTGTACTTGGTATTTGTTCCACTATTGCTTTCCCACGATATGCTAGAACCATCTGTTAATTTGTCTGTCTCTGCCTTTGGAGTTGAAGACTGGAATCCTGTTCATTGTGGAGACCCCAGCACCTGTGCCAGCCTGGTAAGACCAGTGTCAGTAAGTGATATGACATGAGTGGATGAATGAATGAATGAATGGTTGAATGAATGAGTAATTGCTAGGTCTCATTTATGCCACCCCTTCCCATAGCAGACAACTGATGGAGAACTTGTGACGCATGGATGATGATCCCTTCAAAGGGAACCCTGGGACAGCAGGGTTGGTGGGGGAATGCTGATGGCTCACACGTGGAACTCTCTTGTATCATCTGAGTTCATCCTACTTCTACAATCTTTCAGGTTTCGTCTTCTACCTGCTTCTCCTTGCATCTCCCCTTCTCCAGCCTTGACCCTCATCTTGGCATGAACAGCCTAACCAACAGTCCTCTCCCCACCCAGAATTCTACCACTGGAGAGAGATGGGATAGAAGGCACAGGAACCAGATGCTACAACACTACTAATACAACACAAAGGTCCCAGTTGGTTTGCTGAGAAATGTGGCAGCCGTGAGCAATGTGACAGAGAGCTACTCCAGTCCTTTCTGAAGGGGACAGCCCTACAAATTGCTTCAGCTCCCTTTCCACAGGTCCCTGCTCTTTATGGATTTCTAGATTTACTGGCCCTTTCTCCTACTAAGACAATGAACACTTTGGGTGTGTATATGAACCCCAGGTTCAAAATTATAATCATACTTATGCGAAAAATCTAATTTATGGTGAGATTTACAGACTAATAATAATTCTCCTCAGTGTCAGGGAAAGAAAAAGGAAAGGAGAGTGACAAAAGGACAGCCATATGGACTCAGGTCAACCATAAACAAACAAGAACCTCCTCTTGGTGACAAGTGTTAGGTTCCCAGGACCCTGGGTAATTCCCACAGGGGCGCCCTATGTAGGGTGCACGTTTCCAGTGGGTGGGTAGCAGGCAGAGGGCACCTCAGGCCCATGGACTGGTGCTGTGATGGATGACCTGGGAGCCTTCTCTAAAAACCAGGGTCTTCTCCATTTCCACACGCAGCCAAATTTTCCTCACTCTTAGGGAGAGGGCACCCCACCTAAAATATGCAGAGGGAGACTCCTGATATGCAGGACTTGAGGTGTTAGTGGGACACCAGGACTGCTCTGTTTTAATTTTAGCACTAATCATATGATGAGGTTAACAAGATGAGGATTCATTCTCCAGAAGTAGTTGGGAAAGGAAACACAAGAATCCTTTCCCAGCTGTCACTCAGGTAGAAGGAAAATGTCAGCCATTCTCCAAGGAAGCCTACTTGTCCAGGCCCATTGGGAACACTGCTCAGACTGCTGAGAGTGTCCACACTTCACACCCCACTGCCCACACCTCCTCCAGAGGCTCCCTCCAGAACCCACCAGCTCAGGCCTCAAAAACATTTACCCTGACATGTACCTGCAGTTGCTATGGGGAAGAAGACCCATAGAGCTCGGCCTGGGAGATCACAAGTCCCTTCCCCCAACTCCTGAGGGGGAGGGATCTGGGGAGGAGGGGTTCAAAGGTGTTCACTGTTCAGAAGGGCACAGGTTGGGCCTATGGAAGCCCCCCAGTCCTCCCCTTCCCTCTGTGGTTGTCTCTTCCCCTTCACTTCCCATTCACCCTCCTCTTTAATTCAGATTCTACCTTCCTTTTCCATTTTTATCTCCCCCTTTTCTCTCTTCTCACTCTCCATCTTACAAGGTAACATCATGGGAAGAACAGGGCACTCTGAGAAGACCTGGGTTCAAGTTTCAGCTTTGCTAATTCCTAGCCACCACTGTGGTGGTAAGAACAAAATGAGATAAAGCACTTGGCACGTATTAAGTGCTCAGCAAAAGCTAGCTGCTATACACCCATTTAAATCAAGACTCTTACTCATTATTCATCTATTTATTCATTAAAAAAAACCTGTTTTGGGATGTCTGATATGTGCCAGGCCTGTACTGGATGTTCAGATTGAAGAGATAAAGAGTAAAGACATGGGCTCTGTTCTCAAGACACTCATGACAAGGCAAGGTGGGCAGACAGGTAAACATACCAGGATGGAGACACAGAAGGCAGTGACTCACACAGTCTTGGGACCACAAGAAAGGTTTTCCAAAGGAAATGGAACCTGAAGGCTGAGCAGAGAAGAAGTAGAGGAAGAATGTCATGGGCAGAGGAGACAGACTGGTAAAGGCCTGGGGTGAGCAGGAGCTTGGTGGGCAGGGACCTGGACAAAGTTCAGCAAGGTTGAAGCAAACTGAGGATCCTGGCAAGCTGCAGTGCTTCTGTCGCCTCTCCTCATCCTGTGGGAGCTAGGGCTGACTGTGTCTTCCCGGGAAGGCTCTCAGGGAATGAGGAAAGTATGGACATGCCCCCCCAACACACACACAAACAGAGGAGCATGAGAAGATCAAGGAAGATCTTTTCCTCCCTTTCTCCACTTCTTTCCTCTCCTCCCCTCCCCCCCATGCCTTTCCACATTCACCCACTTTTCTTCCCCCCTTCCTTTATTCTCCTCCCAATTTTCCTGACTCCCTCTCCCCTTTGCCTGTCTCCCCCATTTCTCCTCCACTTCTTGTTTACTCTTTCTCCCTACTTTGCTCTTCCTCAGAGCATATCTCTTGGGATTCTGGCTGCCTGGGTCTTGGCCCTACCCCCATGCTCTGAGGGCCCCCAAAGCTCACAGGCAGCCAGGCAGAGAGTGGCAGGAGTGGGGCTGGGAAAACTGGTGGAGGGTGGGGACAGGATGTCCACATTTTGGATTCCCTAACCCCCACCCCTCCAGCCCTTCCCCAATGGGAGAGGCTGTGCCTCACCAAAGGATTCTGTTGGTTGGAATCTCCTTGGTGCTAGCTACTGGTCCCTCCTCCGAGTGACCATCTAAGATGCAGCTGACACCTTTTGTTATGTCTGCTGGTTTCTTCACCAGCCTACCTGGGAATTCCCTCTCTTCTGGTGACACTTGTCTTCCCCTTCCAGTGCAGGAGCTGTGTGTGCTTATGTGACCCCACTCATCCTGGCCAAGGTAAAACCTGCCCTGTGATTTTCAAGCAGGAACTGAGGAAGCCAGTCCCTCTTCATGGGCAAATGTTCTGTGACAAGAGGTCTGGAAATTTTGAGTGTGGTGGTGTTTCTCACCATGTAGAGGAAGCAAGGGAATATAATGAAGTAGTCACACAGAAGCAAAAACAACACAGGATGAGAGAGAAATAGACTGAGACAGATAAAAAGAGTGAATATTGGAGGCAGCTGGACTCCTAATTCCAACTGTTCCTAAGGCCTTTTGCATCTCTGCCCTACCTGCTGGGTTTGATTATTCTAATCTTCATTTGATTTTGTGCAATATGCCTCATGGTTCAAAAAGTCCTCCATTTTTCTAAGCTAGCTTGAGGTGGGACTTTGCCACTTACAATCACAGAGACTTAACTAGCTTTCCACAATGCTAGAAGCATGTGTATGAAGAAGAAATGGCCACTGCCCTTCAGGAGCTCACAGGCCAGTGAGGTAGACATGCAGGTGCACAGGTAACTGCAATGCACAACTCGGGAGCTACAGAGAGCAGGCTAGAGCAAGGTCACCCTACTCGGTACCACAGACTGAGGCAGGGGCCTCCTGGAAGAAGTAAAATCTGTACTGAAGAAAGCATACAAGGCATCCAGGTGAAAAGACCGCAAGGCAAATGGTGATACTAACAGAAGAAACAGAATTTGCAAAGGCCAAGAAGTGAGAACTCACAGGCCACTGTCAGGAATCAAAGAGTAATTCCAATTTACTGTAGAAGAGTATAAGGAGGGGAGCAGGAGAGACAAGACTGGGGATATGGGCAGGACCTAGGATAGGGGTCTTTGTCAGTCCTATACAGGTATGTGGACTTCCTTCTGCTAACAATGAGAGCCATAGAGACTTTAAGCAGAGAAGTGACAGGATCACAATTGTATTTTCAAAAGATACCTCTGGCTACAGAGTGAGTAGTAAACCCTCAGGCAGAGTTTGGAATCAAGGGAACCACTCCTTATCCACCTGGGAGAAGGAGTAACCCCAAGTCAAGGCAGTGAGAATCAACAGAAAGGATCCAGCTGTAGATAAAGTTGAAGGAAGATCAGACAGGGCTTGGCAATGGACTGGATGTGAGGTGAAGAAAGAGCTGAAAGGACTTGGACAAGCACCTGGCCAGCTATGACACCATTGACAGAGGCAGAGTGCTCAGGTGTGGGGAAGCCAATGATGAGCTCAGCATTGTTGTCCCAAACTTTCTCCAAAAGTCGAGTTTGTCACTTACATAATATAAGGGAGTAGCCGGAGCCAGTAATTTCGTGACAAGAATTTGATGCAATTTCACACACACACACATATTACCATCCCCAGAGACTTTAGTTATCATCTTTTAATGGATCATATACATATTACAGAATTCTAAGATGTTGATATATCAGGATATATTTGATTGCAAGAGATGTACCTGCCTTAGAATAGCTTAAACAATAAAAGTCTTTACAGCATTTAATAATCTCTGGGACAAGAAGTACTGAGGTTGTGGTGTCAAGGATTGAATCAATAGTTCAATAATGTCATTAAGGACCCAGCTGACCCTACCCTTCTGCTCTGCAACCTCAAGGTCTTATCTTTCTTGTGTCAGTTGGTCTCACCTCACAATCACAATATGGCTGCTACAGCTCCAGGAATCATATCCTTACTCTGTCATGTCCCAAGCAACAAGGAAGAAAGTGGATAGAAAAGCAGCTTCTCCTCTGGAACTTCTGTCCTTTTACCAAAAAGAAACAGCTTTTTCCAGGTGCTCCAGACTTCCCCTTTATATCTCATTAGCCAGAACTAGGTCAGCTTTGCCCACCTGTCACTTCAAGGAAGACAGGGAAGGAGAGGACCTGAGTTTTTCAGTCTCTATCCTGGAGGCAAGCAAGCAGGAAGAAGACTGAGATGGCTGTTAGGCAGGCAATCAGTACTGTCTAGTGTTAGCTTCAAAGTCTGCTTTGTTTGTTTGTTAACAGCTTTGTCAAGGTATAGTTGATATAAAAAACCAGCACACACTTAACGTATACAATGTGAGGAACTTGTACATATGCATATATGTAATCCCATCATCATAATCAAGATAATAAACATTCATCACCTCTACAAGTTTGCTTGTGTTCTTTTATGCCTGGGGATTCTTTTAGAGGAGGGGTTATAAGAACACATATGAAATATATCCTCTTAAGTTTTTAAGTTCATATACCATATTGTTAACAATAAGCACTATGTTGGACAGCACATCTCTAGAATTTATTAGTGTATAACTGAAACTTTCTACTCACTGAAAAGCAACTCCCTCTTCCCCACCCCTCACCTCCAACCCCTGGTAACCACTATTCTATTCTCTGCTCTTGACTACTTTAGGTACCTCACATAAGTGAAATTACGCAGTATTTGTCCTTCTGTGACTAGCTTATTTCACTTAGCAAAATGTCCTCTAGGTTTATCTATTACTACAAATGGTAGGATTTTCTCTCTTTTTTTTAGACTGAATAATGTTCCATTGTAT
>VMDR010036937.1:0-10365 GCA_007922815.1 Macrotus californicus | reverse complement strand
CTAAAAGCTCCTGTAATACTCCAGATCAGTCTAGTCCAAAGTAAGTTACAATAGTCTTTTTGAGGAAGTCATAGTCTAGTACCCTATAGTAGTTTACTCTTCCTACCGTTCCTTCACATGGAAAGTACTGAGCTGGCTGTATTACTTATTCATTGGCATGTGACAATATTACAAAAAAAATAGTTGCTAAAATCACCGTTTCATATCTCACAGACTCTGTGGGTCAGGAATCCAGACACGACTCAGCTGATCCCCTGCAAAACAGCTAAGGAGCTGTGCTGTGGTCTCATCTGAGACTCTGCTGGGGAAAGAACCACTTCTTTACTCATGTCATTGTAGGCAGATTTCAGTTGCTTGTGGGCTTCTGGACTAAGGGTCTCAGTACCTGGCTGGCTGTCAGCTGGGGGTTATGGTCACACTCTAACTGCATGGCTCTTTCTCTACACATAATTCCATCATGACAACTTGTTTTCTCATAGCTACCAAGGTAAAGAGAGTCTTTTAGCAAGGCAGGATAAAAATCTTATGTAATATGATTATGGCCATCCATTACCTTGCTGTTTTTTATTGATTAGAAGCAAGTCACTGGTCCTACCTACACTAAAAAATATGGAACTACAAAAAGGCATAAATACCATGAGGTGGAGATCTTGGGGGCCACCCTGGAGTCTGTCCACTCCTCTGGTTTATTGATCGTTCTCCTGGAGATGCTGATAGTGCTGTTCTCATTTGTTTTTTCCTGCAGGATGAAGCTTGAATGCAGTTCAGAATATCTTCTTATACACTTAAAATTAGAATACTTACCATACAAATCATGATTTAATGGCAATGATGTAACTATAACTTCATCTTAGCTTTCATGCATTATATTCATTATGCATATTACATGTTTTTCTGTCTCCCTAATTGGATTATACATACATTTTTGTTTTTTAATGATTTATTTATTTATTTTTAGAGAGAGGTGAAGGGAAGGAAAAATAAAGGGAGAGAAACATTAATATGAAAAAGAAACATCGATTGGTTGCCTCTCGCAGGTACCCCGGCTGGGAGCCATACCTGCAACCCAGACACATGTCCTGACCAGGAACTGAACCAGGGGCTTTGTGCTTTGAGGAGTGAAACCCAACTGAGCCACACTGGCCAGGGCAAGTACACTTTTTTTTTTTTCCACATTCTTCATGTTATCAATAGTGCTCTTTCTTCCAAGTTATATATTTGGGAGTGTACCAATCTGTTTCTGTGTTTTATCATAATTTCTCTTCATCTGGAAATTGGCTCAGCCTTTTGCTTCCTCTTCTTCCATCAGAGCATCTTTCCCATATCTCCCTTTCAAATTCAGATCTCTCTGAGAGATCGCTTTCTCACAACTAACAGTCCCATCATGTAGCTGTTTTGCCTTGACTTATCTCAGCCAAGATTGTTTGGGTTGCTCCCTTTGGGAAAGAAGGGTTGTGATTATACTACGTAGTTCCAGAAGACAGAATCAAGACTAATAGTGGGAAGTGAGAGAAGAAAAATTATACTCAGTTTGTGGAGGACCTTTTTAATAGATACAATCATGTGACAGTCTCTGGAAGTGCCCAGGTAGGAGCTAGTCATTTAGCAGAGCTCCTGGAGAAGAAATGCCTGCACTGCAGTATCATATACCTTAAAAGACTAACTCCTCCTAGGTTCCTCCTGACTCTAAGATGCCATCATTCAGAGATAATTGTCAAGCCCTCCCATCTTCTTCTCTAAAGTCTAAACAATATATAATATGAGGGGTAATTATATGTATACCTAATATGTATATATTATTACATAATATGTATATACAACACATTATTTATTATATATATTACATATATTATTAGATATATATGTAAAATATGAGGGAAGATCCCTGCAAAAATCAGAATTATCTTCTGGAGAGTGAGCCCCTTGTAGCACAGGTTTCCTTTGCCAGGTGAGTGTTTTGGGAACCCATCTGTATGAGTGTACCAGCTGGCGTTGTTGTGAGAGGCTGTGTTTGACTTCAATGAATTCTTTTTTGGAAGATTCTTTCAACATGTTTGCCCATTTCATGATGGGTGATTTATGAGGACACCTGCCTACACCACACTGAATGTTTAGCAGTTTTCAACAGAAAAGGCATGACCCCATGCCCCACTCTCCCTATTCACCTGATCTCACCCCAAGAGACTTTTTCTCACCCCCGGATGAAAAAAGTCCTCACAGGGGAACCGTTTTTGCTGATGTGGATGAAAGAGGTGACACACAAAAAAGCAGAAGCACTAAAAAGGCACCAAAATTGTAGAGTTCAAAAACTCTTTTGAGCAGTGGAAAAAACATCTGCTTAGGTGTATGGCATCAAATGGAGAGTACTTTTAGGTGGCTGAAGTTTAAACATGTGAGAATCAATGCACAATTTTTTAATAACTAAATTCTGATTTTTGGGATCACCTCCTGTATAATAATAAAATAAAACCTTATTGGCATAGCCACCAAAAAAACACCTTTAGGATCATTATGTCTCTCTGTCTCACTCCCGCTGTGACTCTGTATTTTGCAATGTCAACTTTGTTCCCCACTCTCCAGTGCACACACCACTTTCCATCATTGCTAGTGCTGTCAGCTCCCAGTGCCATGGTTAGTCTTAGCTGCATTTCCGCATCTCATTCTTATTTTCCAATGTTTCATTTTGCATGAACTAACATGAAAACAATGAAGGACCACATTGCCATTAAGAGACTAAAGAGAAGTCTTGCCTTAGTCTCCTAATTCTTCACATTTCTGTTTCCCTTCCTTACTTCATCAAGTTGAAATACAATTTCTCACATATCTCTACAACTCAATTGAAATACTATATATTGTGCCATACTTTCCTATTCGAAAAATAATCCTAGTTTGTCAGGTTAAAGGCTTTTCCTCGACTTAAAATATCTGAATATACTTCTTATCTCTCTCTCTCTCTCTCCCTCTTTTTTGTTATATTCAACTTCTAGAAGACTTAGCTGTTTTCTATCCCTCTGAGAAGACTCCCCTATATTCAATGTCTTAACAGAGGCTCTGCTGTTCCAGCCAGACTTTAAGCTCAGTGTAATTAAATTCTTAATCTGGTATTTAATATCATATAACAAAAAGACAGTAGAAATTGCAACGAAGTAGTAGAAAGTGTAGGATTAAGATTAAGTAGATATGAGATTGGCTACCTTTGAGAGAAGGATTATTACCTTGTTAAATTTAAATAAAAGCAAAGGTTTCAAAGGTGGAAATTGTGTGCTCTTGCAAAGATTTAATGTGTGATGTGAAAGCATATATGACCTAGCATGAGTCCGATGAGCTGAGGGAAGGTGCTGGCCCCCTCAATGTCAGAATGGCCTCAGTTGTTAATTAGCCACACGAGCTGCCCTGGATGTTCAACATTAGAGTTATAAAGGCTTTTATGGATAATTGCCAGTACATAGTTTGTGGAACCATTCATGCTCTGTATCAGCCTAGTATTTCGAGGACAATGAATATCAGCTATGCAAAATGCCAATGAGTAACAAGTACACTGTAGGCACTCAAAATATGTCAGGCTCTTCTTCCTCTCCATCCCAACCCACTCATTAGTTTTTTACTTTTGCTTAAGCTCTTCTTAATAAATAATATACCTAGGCAATCAATACCATACCTCTTGCCATTTCCATTCTTTTATGGTAGAAATCTGGAATTGAGCCTCTTTCTTTCAATAGGCTTATCCTGCATTATCTGTTTGAAGGAAGGGGCTCTGAAAGAGATCACATGACAAAAATGCTACATCAGTCTTTTACATGGTCTTTGAAAACCCTTAAACGTGGAAAAATCTATTTGGTCTATCAAGTTTGCATTTGTCTCACTCATATTTTGCAGGGTTACTTTCTTTCTCAGAAGTCAATATACGTTTCTCTATTCCCTTAGTGTTCCCAAGTAAAATGAAAAAAAAAAAAAAAAAGCAACAAACACATACCATACCAGCCCCATCATCTCCACCACATATACACCCAGACATACATTTGCACATCTCTCCGTAGATTTACAAACATTATTTCACACTTGATTTCTCCTATACCCCTGCTAAATCAGCATGTTAATTTGCTTTCAAGGCTGCTTATGTGACTGAACGGATGAAAGCTTGAGAAAAAGTTGTGATTTATGGGTATAGGTTGGCAGAGGGCAGGGATGCTGTAATTAGCCTTGAAGGAAGCTAATGTCACAATTCCTACTAACTCTTTACCATCGCCAGGCACCCACCATGGTTCTAGTCTCATGATGTCTACAAATCTTGCCAAAGCTCAGTCTTTTATTTCCCCTAGCAGGAAGAAGACTTAAAAGAGAAGGCCTAGGCTGAATAAACGGCTGCTAAATTTTCTCAAAGAATGTAACGTCATGTGCCTGCTGATCAGTCATTCTGAATAAGTCATTTTCTCCTCTCACTGTAATCCAGTGGAATAAGAATGTAACATCTGGGAAAGGGGAAAGATAGAGGAGCCCTTTGGGGAAATGTTCTTAGCAAAATATAGTGAATAGTAAATCAGAAATATAACAATGAGCCAAAATAACAAGTGAGAGCAGTTGCTGAGGAAGAGTAAGGTAAAGAGGAGGTGGATGTGTACCTCTGGCAGGTACACATGCGTATCAGTACCTCCCCTTCTTTCTCTCTTTGATTTTATGCAGATTGGAGAAGATTGAGCACTGAGGGGTCAGACACCAGGCTTTTGATGGGATGGGAGAAGGAGAAGCTTAAATCTTAGTCTTCTACTCTCATTCTGGTAACTGGGAATCATTGAGACTCTGGAATACAAATCAAGCAACTTTCAGAAGCTTATTTAGGGTCTTAATTTGTTTCAAATGATAGAAGTTTTGGGTGCCTCTTTTTGCTGATTCCTCCCTATTTCCTCAGAAGACTTGCATACTTATCAGCTCTTACACAGTCCCATCGGGATATCTCATTCAGGTCCTCTGCCATCCCCTGCCAATGCCCAAAGCTCCAAATGACACCTCCCTTTCAGAGTTAACTACAACTAACCCAAGATTCAGAATGCACTTCAATTTAGTTATGTAGTTGTTCAGTTAAACCAATTCACATCAATTATAAAAAATAGCACTTAACATTTTCTGCATTTCCACTTTTTTAATCTGAGTAAAATACTAATTGAGGTCTGGGTCATGGATAGATGTTTGGAGGAAAGGCTGTTCCCAAGGTTCTTCCCACCTCGACTCCTCTCCCTTTAATGAATCATGTTTAGAATGGTTTGGCTGTGCCTCATCTACCCACCGTTTGGAGCCTTTGCATATATTTCTGCATTCCATGGGACTTAGAGACAATCATAGGGGCAGGCACATTTTCAAACAGGCAAATCACAAATCCAAAAATGGAGAGTTTCCTCTTTTTATATTAATATCTGGCTATTGATTTACTCACACATTAGAAACCTCAACTTTTAAAGGTAGTAGAGACTTTATCATACCTACTTAGTAAATATTCTTTATTTATGTTGATAACAGAGATGCACAAAAGAGCTTAGCTGAAGATGAAAAAATAATAAATAAAAATAACCAAGAGCCATTGTTTTCTCTCTCTGTACTTGTTACACAAATGATTTTAACTTCATTTTTAAAGTGTGTTATTAATTCTAAAACTGTAATCTTATAGTAAATTATACTGTATGCAAACATATTATATACATTATATATTAAAGACCACACCCATTATTCATTTTGTCTGGTGAGATGGGTTTTGTGCAGTCCTTAGAATAATGCTTTTCCTGTCATTGCTCTGCATATATTTAATCTTAGTGTGACATGTCATAGATTAAGAAAACTGTAGTTCCGTGTTACTTTTAAAAAAAATCACACCTGAATGTCTCTGCAGTGCCTGTCTACAGAACTCTTTTAAAGGCCAAGCAAGGCTCAAGCATATCTGTTTGGTGCACATCTACATCTGGTTTCAGATGCAGTCGTGTGCACAGACACATGAATATGCAAAATGTTATATATTACTTACAGAGTTGGAAATCATTGTTGAAAAGCCCTTTATACATAGCAAGATGTTAAAATAAATATCTTTAAAGCTTATTCTTTAGACTGAGTCCTCAAAAGGTCAGAGACAAAAGAAAGGTGACAAATTCTGGATTCATAGTCCAAACTGAGGTGATGAACCATTTTTGCAGGATTTTCGAAGGAGACTGGAAAAAAGTGGTTTTATGACCTTTGGCTGGCCACATATCCGCAGCTGATAGTGGAGGACATAGAGGCCTAGAGAAGGGAAGTTGGGAACTTGAGAAAGGTTTTCCCTAGAGAGATGTTCAAATCAAATCATGTGAATTTACCACCCTTCACCCTACCCAGAGTGGCGGGTAAGGAGAGTGGGGCTTTGTCCTCACTGTATAGGTGTGGGGACTTAGTGAGACCAATCACAGAGCTTAAGTGACCATCCCTGTAGTCTGAGGCACAGTGAACTCATGTCTGACACACTCTTGAGGACTGAGTGGGCAGCCATGTCTGGAGCTGCTTGCTCTCATAAAAGGCAAAAAGAGAGGTAGCTGTAGCAGAGACGGTCTTCACACCTTGAGTTTGATGGACTCAAAATCTGCAAATGTTTCCCACGGTCCTGGTATGGAGTCTCTAGATGAACTTGGTTGGGGTTGTCTCAGGTGCAGGTTAACATAGTAGTCTGGTAGGACTAAGAGACCTCAGTCAACAGGTCTAGGGTTAATGGAAAAAGGTAACCAGCTTGGAGAGACACATTTTTACTAGAAAGTGAACTTCAGGTGGACATCCCAGGCAACTAAGAGGAGGAGGTATCTGAGCAATCAACAAAGCACCTGATGAGTCAAGCGGCACTTAACTATTATAGCCAGATGAAACCAATATTGTCAATGAAGTAACAACACCTTTTCTATGTAACCACAATGCACACAAACTCAAACATATACACATACAGACACTTTTATACCAAGAGGGGTTAGGAGTCACAACTAATAACTATTTTTTAAAGGAATTATGGCCAAGATGGAGGTGTAGGTAGATACATTGTGCCTCCTTGCACAACCAAAAGAAAGACAACAACAGATTTAACCCCCCCCCCAAAAAAAAACAACCAGAAATGACAGAAAATCGAACTGTATAGAAATCTGACAAGCAAGAAGTTAAAGAAGAAACATTCATCTGGACCAGTAGGAGGGGCTGAGATGGGCAGCTGGGTGGGGAGGACTCATGGTAAGGCAGCGGCTGGAGGACTGGGGCGGGTGAAGCGGCAGCTGGCAGAGAGGGCAGTTCCATATTTGCCTGAGAATAAACTGGGAGGAAAAACTGAAAAGCAAGACAGACCGTGCAACCCAGGGTCAAAACCTTAAAACCTCTGACTGAAAAAATCTGTGGAGGTTGAGGCGGTCGGAGAACCTCCCAGCCTCACAGGAGAGTTCGTTCAAGAGATGCACAGGGTTCTAGAATGTACACAAAACCACCCACTCAGGAATCAGCACCAGAAGGGCCCTATTGCTTGTGGGTAGCAGGGGAAGTAACTGAAAGCTGGCTGGCTGAGAGCCAACCAAGTGGCATTGTTGTCTCTCAGACCCCTCCCCCACATACAGCAGCATGACAACAAAGTGATGTAGGGCACCCTGCTGGTGAACACCTAAGGCTCTGCCCCTTACTACAAAACAGGCACACAGAGACAAAAAAAAATGGCCCAAATGAAAGAATAGATCAAACCTCTAGAAAAATACAACTAAGCGACAAAGAGATAGCCAACCTATCAGATGCACAGTTCAAAACACTGATAATCAGGATGCTCACAGAAATGGTTGAGTATGATTGCAAAATAGAAAAAAAAGTGAAGGTTATGGAAAGTGAAATAAAGGAAAATGTATAGGGAACCAACAGTGACTGGAAGGAAACTGGGATTCAAATCAATGATTTGGACCAGAAGGAAGAAAAAAACATTCAACCACAACACAATGAAGAAACAAGAATTCAAAAAAATGGGAAGAGGCTTAGCTACCTCCATGACAACTTTAAATGTTCCAACATCCACATCTTAGGGGTGCCAGAAGGAGAAGAAGAAGAGCAAGAAATTAATAACTTATTTGAAAACATAATGAAGGAGAACTTCCCTAATCTGGCAAAGGAAATAGACTTCCAGGAAGTCCAGGAAGCTCAGAGAGTCCCAAAGAAGTTGGACTCAAGGAAGCACACACCAAGGAACATCATTGTTACATTACCCAAGATTAAAGATAAGGAGAGGATCTTAAAAGCAGCAAGAGAAAAGGAGACATTTGTCTACAAAGGAGTTCTCATAAGACTATCAGCTGATTTCTCAAAAGAAACTTTACACAGGAGTGTCAAAGTCATTTTCACTGGGCGCCACATCAGCCTCATGCTTGCCTTCAAAGGGCTGAATGTAGAGCACCTTGTCCCTAGTTAAGGAGTAGTTACATTTATACAGTCCTAAAATTACATTCAGTCCTTTGAAGGCAACCATGAGGCTGATTTGGCCCCCAGTGAAAAAGAGTTTGACATCCCAGCCTTACAAATAAGAAGGGGCTGGAAAGAAGTATTCAAAGTCAGGAAGAACAAGCACCTCCATCCAAGATTACTCTATCCAGCAAAGCTATCATTTAGAATGGAAGGACAGATAAAGTGCTTCCCAGATAAGGTCAAGTTAAAGGAGTTCATCATCACCAAGCCCTTATTATATGAACTGTTAAAGGGACTTATCTAAGAAAAAGAAGATCAAAACTATGAACAGTAAAATGACAACAAACTCACAACTACCAACAACTGAACCTAAAAAAAAACAAAAAAATGAACTAAGCAAACAACTAGAACAGGAACAGATTCACAGAAATGGAGATCACATGGAGGCCTATCAGCGGGGATGGGGGAAAATGTGGGAAAAGATACAGGGAATTAGTATCATAAGCGGTAGGTAGAAAATAGACAGTGGGAGGTTAAGAATAGTATAGGAAATGTAGAAGCCAAAGAATTTATGTGTATGATTCATGGACATGAACTAAGGCAGGGGGGAATGTGGGCAGGGTAGGGCGGTGTGTGCAGGGCGGAGGGGAAGGAAAGGGGGAAATGGGACAACTGTAATAGCATAATCATAAAATATATTTTAAAATGTTTAAAAAAATGAACTATTTTTTTAAGGAACAAAAACTGTTTTTAAATAGACTTTATTTTTAGAGTAATTTGAGGTTCACAGCAATATTGAACAGAAGGTACAGAGATTTCTACTTATTCCCTGCCTCCATATGCACAGTGTTCCTCAATACCAATGTCCTCAATCAGAATGGTATATTTGTTACAATTGATGAACTTATATTGACATATCATTGTCACCCAGAGTCCACAGTTTCCATTAAGGGTCCACTTTTGGTATTGTACACTCTATGGGTTTAGATAACTTTATTATTATATGTATCTACTGTTTTAGTATCATATAGAGTAGTTTCACTACCCTAAAAATCTTCTGCCTGGTCATCCCTTCCTTCCACCTAATCTTGAAAACCACTGTTTCTTTTACCATCTTTACAGTCTTGCCTTTTCCAGAATGTCACATAGTTGGCATCATACAGTGCATAGCCTTTTCAGATTGGCTTCTTTCACTTAGTAATGTTCATTTAACTCTCCTCCGTATCTCTGCAATGGCTAATAGCATTTTTTATTTTTCGTGTTGAATAATATTCTTTTGTCTGGATATACCAAAGTTTATTTATCCAGTCAACTACTAAGGGATATTTTGGTTGCTTCCAAGTTTTAGCAATTATGAAAAAAGCTGCCATATACATCTGTGTGCAGGTTTTTGTATGGGTGTAAGTCTCAGCTTCTTCGGTTAGATATCAAGGAGTGTGATTGCCTGATCATATGGTAAGAATATGTATAGTTTTGTAAGAAACTCCCAAATTGTCTTTCAAAGTGCATTCTCACCAGCAATGAATGAGGGTTTTATAGTTTTGTATTTTACACTTAGGACTGATCTATACTGAGTTAACTTTTATGAAGGGTATAAAGTCTGTGTTTAGATTCTTTTTTTTTTGTTGTTGTGCATGTGGATAGGCAGTTGTTTCAGCGCCATTTGTTGAAAGACTATCTTTCTTCATTGCATTGCCTTTTCTCCTTTGTCAAACATCAGTTAACTATACGTATGTGCATCACAGATTGATTTTCCTGTTCTTTCACCAATACCACACTGTCTTGATCACTATAGCTTTTTAGTATGTTTTGAAGCAGTATCCGTCCTCCAACTTTGTTTTTCCTCAATATCGTGCTGGCTGGTCTGGGTCTTTTACATCTCTACATAAACTTTAGATTCAGTTTGTTGGTATCCACAAAATAACTTGCTGAGATTTTGTT
>VMDR010036936.1:0-10362 GCA_007922815.1 Macrotus californicus | reverse complement strand
TTGGCTCAATTTTTCAAAGTTTGTTCTCTCCTTGATACAAATATTCAAGTTCCATTTATACTAACAATTCTTACTAGCAGTCACCAGAAGTCAAACGCTCTCTCAATTAACATCAATGTATACAATAAACTAAACGAATACCTGGAAAAGATGCTAAACACCTGTTAAGATAAAAACCGAGATCCCACTCAATCGAAACCGTCTCCATCTTGACACCTGGCTCTTAGTACATGCAATTCCTGTCAGCACTAGTGAAAGCTGAGACTACAGTTTCAAGGTGAATACAGTACAGCCCTAGAGAGGATAAGACAGTTTTAACTTGCATGCTGGTTGGTCAAAAAGAAATATACCACTAGTTTAGGTCACATAAAAATCTACTGTAATCTAAACTGCTGAGGAAATTCTGGTTATTTGGAAATTCAAACCAAACTATTCCAATCCCTCAAAATAGTAAACATCAGGAAAAGTATAGAACAGTATAGAAGTTTTTTTTTAAACTGAAGTTGACATAACCTCAAAAACTCACAATCTAGATTTTTGCAGCCCCCAAATTACTAATACTGATAATAGGTGTCAGTCACAGTTGAACAATTCAACACCATGTCTTAATTAGTACAGCACTTAGCTCACAAAAATGGCTCAGTAAGTATTTGAGAAATGAATGAATGCATGAAAAAAGGTATAGCCTTAAAAAAGGAGTCCCTCCCAAGACCATCACTTACCATCACTCATTACACTATGATTCTAACACTATCATTAAGCGTTTTAATGAAACTACGAAAGTAACCAACCGCTCTATTTATAAAATAGATTTTAGGACATTCACTTACAAATTTTTTAATGCAAAGAAAACCACCAAATGAACTGAATTTGAGTTAGTCGATAAATAAACTTTTATCTTCTAATAATGAGAATGCAGTGTTAGGGGTGCGAGGGAAAAGGGGAAAATGTCAGTCAACGTATTCAGCAAGGTTAGTGGATGCCATAAATCAAACCTTCCCATGGATTTTCTTGAGCAAATTCATGCCAATCTTTAAGCCTATTGTCACTTTCACACATGCTCACAGGAACAAAATGACAAAGAATGCTATGCCGGAACCAGTGGATTCAGGGCACAAGACACTTAACAATTGTCAAGGCTCTTAGCAAAAATTGACAGATATTTTCAAAGTAAATTAACCCCACCGATGCCTACATCAATCAAAGCTCCTGCTTTCTTTAGACGATGCACTAGACCACTGGACTGCCAGACGGTTTTTTCGAAAAGGTGGCTACGATCTCCTTGTGTGACACAACTGGGAGTGAACAACCCCTTTCCCAACTGCTGAATAACCCTCAACGTTTTCCAGACAAAAGAGCGTTAAACGCGATTTTATGCACATCTATTCTTCCCCCATAAATGCATGTTCTCCCAAATTTCATTTTATGTGGTATACTTAAAGTTAAATTACAGCAAGTTGAAATTTCAGTCACAAGCATTCCAGTGCCTTACTAGCTGTGTAACTGCTACATCTGGTGGCAGCACAATTGCGTGCAAGAAGCCAAAAACTTAGAAAACAATTGTAACCGATCTAGTGCGTGTTGCAGTAACCTTTACGCAGATATTTCCCACAAAACCCACGACCCTGTCAGAGACGAACAGTAAGCCTACTTGCAGTAACGAGATAACGTACAAAAAACACGTCAGGGCTGATGGCGAAGGTAAAAAAGTTGCAACCATCTGAACGGGTGATTTTAAGAGCCTGCCCACCAGACAATCTACCCTTCAAATTGCTCTAGGGAGCCAACCAAGGGATCAATGTCGGCTTTGATCATTTCGGCGGCTCTCCCCAAAGGGCAGAGACCCTGCAAACGAGGGACATCCTCCAGGTCCAGAGCAGCAGAGCTCGCAAAGCGAGGACCGCCTCTATGGGAGGAGTGCGCGAGGGAAGGGGAGGGGGCTCGAGGATGAATGCTTCAACGGGAGGGAAAACCCACCAGAGACCGGAGGCCAGGAGGTTAAGAGTACTGAGTGTACTAGCAAATGGAGCAGAAAGGGGCTCGCGTCCAGGGGTAGGCTTCCCACCCTAGGAGGACTGGCTCCTAAGGACCCTGGACGAGTCTGTGCGCCCCGCCGCGCCCCGTCCCCTCCAGCCAGCGCGCACCCCCTCGTCCGTCTCCTCTACCACCCGCGAACCACCACCCACAGCCAGCGCACTACCTCCCCGGAGCCCGGCCGCCTCGCGTCCACCTCGCCACCATCCCCCACCCCGGGGTCGAGGAGAGGAGACCGGGGGCGCGCGCGGGGGCCCCGGCGCGGGAGGGGAGGCCCTCGAACGGGCGCGGGTACGACGGCGCTTACCTTCCCTGGGCCTCCCGGATGGCGGCGTGTGATTCAGCAGGGACCTGGCCGCCGCCGCCGAGCCCGGGGTTGGAGACGTGGAGAGCTGGGACCAAGATGGCGGCCCCTCCAAACTTCCACTGCTACTTTGGACACTCATCAAGCTACTTTCTGGGAACCCGACTCCCCCCCTGCGACGGCAACGGCGGCAACGGCACCGGCACCCGCCTCCGTCATGGCGGGGGCCGCACTGAGGGCGAGCTAGAGAGCGAGGGCAGGGAGGGGAGAGTCAAGGGGATGGGGGAAGGAAGCCGAGAAGGAGGGAGGTGGAGAGGGAAGAGGTGAGGGGAGGAGAGGGGACTGGGAGGAGGAAAAGGGGGAGAAGCCAGGGAGCAGGCGGGCGCGCCGGAGAAGAGGCGGAGGGAAGGAGCGCGGCGGCGGAGGCGTCGAGGGGGCGTCCGCCGGTGCCGGCGTCCGAGCGCGGGCGGAGCGCGGGCTGCGCCGGACGAGGAGACTTCCGCGGGCGGAACCTGCCGGCACCTCTGCAGTGCGTCGGCCCCCGGCGTCGCCCGGGTGGCGGCAGCGGCGGGCGGTGGGTGGCGGCTGAGGCGGCGGGGTAACCTCTGCATCAGTTACAGTCGGCGGCGGCGTCACGCGCCGCCTGTGCAAACACTATCGCGAGGCTCCTGCGCCTCCGGTAGCGGCGGCGGCGGCCGCGGGAGCAGGCATGGGGGAGGGACCTGCCAGGGGTTGGGGGCGGGGGTGTGGGGAGGGAGTGAGCGCGCGAGGGAGCAGATGCGGGCGCCCCTGGCGCACCCGCGGATCCTGGCGCGGCGCGGGAGCCCGGAGTCGGCGGACTCCTGTGCGCGGGGGCTACCTCCCCTCGCCGGCCGGAGGGAGGCGCGCCCCGCACGCGCCCCCGCCGCGCCGCTCTGGCTCCCGCTCCCGCTCCGCTGCCACCTGACTACCCCTCTGCCGCGGAAGCGCGCCTGGATTCCGACCCACACCCTGCCTGGGGAGGATTGCTGCTCCTCGCTGCGCTGTCGTTTGTCGGGAGTTCGATGTGATCATTTCTCAAAATGGAACTGAAAAGTTGCGAGTTGCTTCTTCCTTACCCATCTGTACTGTGCAAAAAGAAGAAACACAAAAGAACAAAACTGTGCGTCTCCCCGTCTACAGAATGGGAGTGATTGCCGAATAAAAGCTAAGAAAATAAGTTGCAGGTGGAGTGTGGAAATAAAACTTTATGAATGTCTTCTGAAAGAGAATCTTTACCAGTGTTGTACAGTATATCTGTGGTATATCACTTCTTTATTTCAAAACAATAAGTGGAAAATCTAAACAAATTTGATTATTGAATTCACGTATTTATGGAAGCTATCCAGTGTTTATCTTGTGGGAGAGGGTATGGTTTCTAGAAAGCTCCAGTTTGTTTCCAGTGCCACTGCTGAGTCCAGACCACAAAACTCCAAAGCAAAATAACATCATTTGCTTAAATTTATAGATAGAGCGTAGCTTTCTACACATCCACATATATATACAAGACACACCAGGGACTGGACATCTTGTACGTAAAAGAGCAGTCTAATAGTTCCGGAAAAATACATTATTATTGCTCTCTTTTAAAAAAAGCAAATTGGATAGAACACTAAAAAGATTATGATATAGAGCAACTGTACAGGCATGCGGAAATGGCATGATTACCAGGGGGACAAAAGTGTCATTTCTTTTTTATTTTTATGACTTTGCATTTCTCACAGTAATGTTCTGTTCAGATAAACTAACATACTAGAATAGAACGGTGGCTGTCAGTTATCTGCAGAAATAATTTTAGTTTTCTTATGCTTCAGATTCTTCAGTGAGTTTCTAGTCTTGTTCTATTTTCAAACTTAATAGGTACATTTCACAAATTGAACAACTAGTGATATATAATTGACATACAATAACTACATATTTAAAATGTACAATTTGATCAGTTTTGACATGACACACCACTGAAACTTTCTACAATGAAAATAATGAGTGCATCCGTCACCTTCCAAAGTTTCCTATACCCTTTTGAGGTTCCTCTTTCACTCCACCTCCACCCCCAAGTAACTACAGATCTGCTCTCTTTAACAGATGAGTTTGCATTTCCAAGAATTTTAGATAAATAGAATCACGCCATTTGTACTCTTGTCTGGCTTCTTTTACTCAACGTAATTATTTTGAGATTCATCTACATTGCTACACTTATCAATAGCTCATTTCTTTTTATTGCTGAAAATTCCATAATAGGAATATACCACACTGCTTATCCATTCACCTGTTGATGGATGTTGGGTGGTTTCCACTATTTTGACAAATTACATGCTTTTCTCTTTCTTGAATACTCACTTAGGGCCTTACCATTAGTTTTGTTTTGTTTGTTTTGTTTTAACCGAAGTACATACGCAAGAAGGGGAAACAGTTCCTCTAACAACATGTAGGTAATTGTATGTAAATATGCCCTTTCAATATTTAAGAGTTAGCTTAGTCAGCTGATTGTGGTGAGAAGAGCACGGGGGCAGGAAGGAAGTGGAGAGATCTGGGTATTAGTCTCAGCAGGTAACAATGTTGATTCAATTTCCTCATCTACAAAAAAGTTACAGTCACCAGGTGATCTCGAAAGCTCCTACAAATTTCAAGACTTAATGCAGAGCTCAGCTCCTCTCACCAGACAGGGGGTGGGTGATCTTCCTCCCAACTCTCCCCAGAGCTTCTGGTTACCTTTATGTCAGCGTGGGTTACATTGCATATAGACTAACTCCTTTTATTTGAAATGGTAACTAGAGGACCACAGCATAGACTTAATCCAATTACTTTGGCTATATTTTTGTTATGAATGCTGCTGAGGAAGAACAATTAAATGATTGATTCTTGCCTTGTAGCTTAAGAGAAAGATTTTCAACACTTACTTATAAAGAGGCTACTGCAGGGAACTAATTAAATAAACCGTGCGTGGCTTAGCCTGAAAATGGAATGTCATGCCATCATTTAAAATCATGTCTTCAAAGAGGGCTGGAAAAGATAAAATTTTCACACTACAGTAAATGAAAAAGTGGGTACGGTTGCAATTTGTAAGTAAACATAACAAATGACTGCATGGATGCACCCCAAAAAGTTAATAATGGCTAGCCCGTGGGTTGTGAGATTACATCATCATCCGTTCCTCCTTCATGCTTTTTCAAATTTTGTACAATGAGTCATGCATTTCTTAAGTAATTTAAGTTTAAAAGGGCCTGAACATAAATTATGCAAACACTTAATTTTATGAAATGATTATGATTAATGAAAACTTTTCAGTGGTGAGGAGAGGCTCCACCACACCTTGCACATCAGTACATAGGTATTCAATAAATGTTTGCTAGAGAAATGGGATGCTTAGAGTGATATCTTGCACAGTAGGGAAAGATACAGAGAAGTTAGGAGAGTCCTGGTTGGGATGGAAAGGAACACCTGCCACTCTGTGATGAGGGGGAAATTTCAAGAAAAGGAAGAAAAGATGATTGGGAAGAGGTTGTGGCAAGCTTTCTTGGGGAAATATGAAAATAGAGGAGTGAACTGAGCAAGTGAAAGGAGAGTGAAGTAAAGCTGCCTTGAAAGAATTGGGAAGAGACAGGAAAGTGTTCTTCCTGTGAACTGAGTCCTCCATGATGGCAGGAACTCCAGCCCCAGCACAGTGTGTGGCAGAGACCAAAGGCTCTGTCAATGTCTGTGGACCGAATGAATGATGAGGACCGATGAGCTGGGATACAGATGAGGGTGCAATGCGGAAGAGGTCTTCAAGGGTCTCCACATAGAAGGTCATATACAAAAGGGGAGACAGGACCCCTCATCTGTGGATGAATCATCATAATTTACAACTATGTTTATTAGACTCTTTTCTACTTATGTATCATAGTAAAAATATTTACAAAGCACCCAATGTTATAAATATAATAAATGCATTTTATACCTCTTAACATTTGATCCCTTCTAAATTTGAAGATATGACACCTAAGCCCCTTCCCTCCAAACCAACCAGAAGTTTGCCCAGAGACCGATGATGTGTCCTTTCTAAGCACTGCCCCGCACGGTGGGACGCTGCACCCAGTCCACGCTGCCTGGGGAGCAGATAGTGTGCATGTCTCCTGATTCAGCTCAACGATGTCACATCAGTAGCTTGAAATTGGCCCTATAAGAGTATTTATGACTTCAAAGTCAGCAAAAGCTACAAATCCGGGCTTCCTCATCAGCAGACCGCTTTCCTGTAGCACATAGATCATTGCCTTACTGTCCTCTATTTCCCCACCTTGGCTAAAACCTAAAAAAAGCAAGGACCTTGTCTGTCATGTTTACAGTTGCATTTCCAACATCTAGCACCTGCCTGGGTACAGTTGGTGCCTATTACATGTTTGCTGAGCCAATCAATCACCCATATAGCTAGTCAGCGAGCACTTGAGCCCCTTGAGTGAACCTGCTGGTAAACAACAGGGTTGGCCACTGTGGCAGAGGCAGAAAGGGTCAGATACTCCACCCCCCTCACGTTTACCCTTCGTTGCCCAATGTTCATGATTTGGTAAAGTTTATTGACCTTGTTAGAGTTGCCAGATGAAATGTAAATTTTGCATGGACTACAAAAATGATCTGTTGTTTATGTGAAATTCAAATGTAACTGAGCACCCTTTACATTTATTTGCTGAATCTGGCAACCCCAGCCCTTTTGAACTAAGCAAAAAACAATTAATGAGGTACTACCTAGTAAAGTTGAAGATATTTTGACCTGGCAATTACAATCTAAAGAATATATGCTAGAGGAATTCTCATGTGTACCAGGAGATAAGAACAAACATGTCCAGAGCACTACGTTTATAGCAGCCCAAAACGAAACCGCCCAAACGTCCATCAACAAGAGAATAGAAAAAACAAGAGTTATGTATATTCACACAACAGGATATTATATAACAACATGCTCACAATCATAATGCTAATTTAAAAGAATAAATTAAAGAAGGGTGAAGTCAGTTTGATTCCATTTATAACATTCAAAACTAAATAATATATTGTTTGGGAATATATATGTGGTAAACTAGAAAGAAAAAAGAACAAGCAATGAGAAGCTGAAGTCAGAGTGGCTACTGCCATCAAGGAAAAGGTTGGATGTGTTAATGGGGGACCCAGAAGGGCTTCAAAAGCAGCAACAAACACACTAAGTTGGGTGGGAGTAGGTTTATCTTATTCCTTTTCTTTAAACTATACGAATATATTAGATCTATCCTTGTACGTGTGTAATGTTACAGTACAAATGTTTAGGAAATGATGAGTTCTGGGCCTTTTTATCAGAGTAAACTAAGATGCACCCCCTGTTGCCTCTGCCTGCATTCACCCCTAGATTTGATTTCCTTCTTTGTCCAAGTGTGTACCCACAAATAGGTGCTCTCAAGAGTCCTACCCTACCATCATAACCTGTCACCTCAATAATATTTTTGATAGACGCTTAGACAAGTGGCTTCATTTCATCGGAGTATGAAGAATTCTCATCTCACTGAGCTTGTTCTACCTGCCCTGCCCAATTGCAAAGCTACTGCTTGAAGATTTAGGTTTCCAAATCCCCGTAGAGGTAGTTCCAGAGTTTTGTGCATAATAGGCTAGGTAACACTTCATCTGCTCTCTTGCAATGGAAATAGTTTCCTTCAAGTTTATCAACTCATTTGGGGGTGGGAAGGGAGCCTTGGTCTATACATAACAAAAACTGGAATTACCGGATTCTCAGACTGATTCATTTCGCCTGAGGTTAAAAAATTATAATTAACTATAAAACAATATTACCTCCCCCAAAGTGCAGCAGAGGCTGTCCTCCAAGGACATGTGTATTAGGAAATGTTTACAAACACAAAGTACAACAATCAAACAGTGCTCATATAGCAGATTTAAAATCAACAATGTATCACTGACAAAGCAGTGTACTTAGAGAGGTGTCTAAGAAAACATACAAAACCAACTGCAATCTAGTGTTCCCTTCACTCACACTAAACTGTACTGATCAAATCAAACCAAAAAAAAAAAAAAAAAAAATTCATCATATCAGAGGGGAGAACAAAGATTCCCAAAACCTTAGGCCGGACTTTATTTTTGCAACAGGAATTATTTGTAGGCAAAGAAATTGAAGTTTCTTTTCATAAAAATTAATACCAAACATCTTTGATTTTTTGACAATATCTTTCCAACTGCATAGTTTAAAGACTTACAAAATTACTTAATGCTTCCCCGGCAAACATAACCTAAGTGCTAAAATGTCTTAATTGGATATGCGGCAAAAATAAGTAGAGATGTGTACATATTTAGAAACTTTGAAACAATACAAAAAATGTCAGATATTGATAAGGATTTCTTTCCCTTTTCCTCCCCAAAGGAAGTCAAAATGCCACCATGAAGCCAGAGGGGAGTTTCTAAGATGCAAATAATAATCTGCTCCTTAACCCAGGTGCTGGTTAGAAGTGTGTGTTCAGTTTGTGAAAATTCATCAAACCGTACACTTAGCAATAAAAAGTTAGAAAACAAATTGTAGAAAAAATAAACTGGCATTTGTGATTCTACGTATTTGTACACACACATTTAAAGTAAAATAAATGTGTTATTTTTATGAGAAAATGAAGTCTATTTTTTTAAAAAGGAAAATGTTAATGTAAGGGGAAATCGATGGTGGTTTCTCATGGGAAGCAGTGATGAAAACAATGTCTTAAGACATACAACAAAATTTCTAAAACTGCCACTATGAGAAAATCAAGTAAGTATTTATTTACTTAACTATTGTTCATTTTGAGCACTTAGTAAAGAAAGTTGTTTGGGGATGGTTTATAACTGGTATATCCATTGGTTTTGAAAAACAATTATAGACGATAAAACATTTGTTTCAGGAAATATTTGTTAAGCACCTACCTTGGACAAAGCAATTTGATTTGCCAGTTGCTGTGGTTTGCAGAGGTGAATTAAACATTGAGTTTAGAGATGATGAGCAAAGAATAGTCAGACAAACGCCTACCATCCAAAGTAGAAAATGACCCATGCTAGAAGTGAAATATAGCTAAAGGGGAGAATGAAGAGGCAAGAAAGATCACATCTGAGGCTTCCTAAACAAGTAGTAATTTTAGTTGGGCCTTGAAGTACATCAAAAAGCTATCTAAATTATTATTTCCTTTTCAAGATTCAAAACTTATCCATTGGAGTCTGGATCTATTCCATACACCAACTTAAGACTCCTATTTTTTTTATATCTCCGGTTTTATGTAGTCTTGAGCTCCTAGTTCAATCTTTGCTTTTTTTCCTTTATTTTTTTTTTATGTTTAGAGGCCTCAAAACACTTTCTAATCCCTCCCTAAGTAGCATCTTTTAATTTTCTGTAGGCTTCTCCTTTGCTCTATGGGTTGGGATGGGTTGGAAGAAGGCAAGGACACTAGCAACAAAAAGAATTTCCTCAGTGAGACTGTCATCTACTACTAACCATGTAGAAAAGAAACCTTCTAATTGAGTCAAATAAAGCATTAATTTTATTGGTAATCAGCAAAAAAGTATTAAAAAAGTATATCAGGAACATTCTCCCATGGATTTGACACAATTTAATGAATCATAAAATTATGAATCCCTGAATCAGAAAAAGGAACTGTTATTTGGAAGACAGGAGTTGGAGAGTCAGTGGAGATGTCCAAAACACATGTTAGCGATAGATGTAAGTTAAAATAAATGCTAACAATGCGTTTGAGATGAATCGATGCTAAATTTAAAATGCTAATAAAACTATAGAAACAATAAAGTTGTGTTGAGATCCTATTTATAACAATGTGATTTCTTTTTGAAAGCAATTTAGCAATATGGATCAGGAGTCCTTTAAGAAAATTATTCCTTTTGGCCCATTAATTTCATTCTGCAAATCCATTTCAAGAAAATAATTCTAAATTAGAAAAAAAATGTGTTTTTCTCTTTTTACACAAATATAATTGTATTCAACATTATTTATGATAAAAAGTTGAAAATAACCTGACTGT
>VMDR010036935.1:0-10363 GCA_007922815.1 Macrotus californicus | reverse complement strand
AGGTGTGAGTTAGCGAGGGAAGAGAGGGGAGAAAGGACATCCCTGGGAGGTGTGAGTTAGCGAGGGAAGAGAGGGGAGAAAGAACATCCCTGGGAGGTGTGAGTTAGCGAGGGAAGAGAGGGGAGAAAGAACATCCCTGGGAGGTGTGAGTTAGCGAGGGAAGAGAGGGGAGAAAGGACATCCCTGGAAGGTGTGAGTTAGCGAGGGAAGAGAGGGGAGAAAGGACATCCCTGGAAGGTGGCAATGGAACGTACCTCTCTCCTTTGCCACTTACCATTTTTTAGAAAAACCACCTAATTTTTCTAAATATTTTTCCTCGATAGTAAAAAGATTAAAATAATTAGTACTTTATAGAGTTTCTTATGAGGATTGAACATGAAAATGCACTTAAAGCACTTCGAGCCAGTTACATAGTAAAACCTTCATAACTGTTAGCTGTATTGGTGCTTGTGGTTATTGTTATAGGTGACTGGCCTAAGTGGGCAAGCATTTAGCTGTTCTGAGGAACTTAAAGAAAGCCAGAGGGGGTAGACTTTGGTGAGCCAAGAGAAAAGCAACATGAGGTGGTATTAGTGGAGGCGGCAGGAGCAAATCATGGAGGGCCAAGTTTATTACTTTGAACTTGATCCTAAAGTCAGTGGAAAACCATTGAAGTATTCTAAGTAAGCCGATGACATGATTTAATTTGTGTTTTAGGATCACTCTAGTTACGAGGGATTGGGAAGTTAGTGCATCGTTGTGAGGAGCAGAAGTAGAAGAGGGTGTCCAGTTAGGGTGCTACTGCAGCGGTCTAAATGAGAGAAAGATGATTTGGGCCGGGGTGATGGCAGTGCACACAGGAGAAGTGGGTATATTTGAAACATATTTGAGGTGATCATTTTGGACATAGGCTTCAAAAATGGAAGGATTCTAGAAAGTTTCCAGCATTTAATAGGCCTTTGATAACTAAACTACTTATGAATTACCAGGAATATTATGCAAGAATAAGGAATTGATATATATGATGCCTAAAGATAATTCCAGTTCTAGGAATCTACGGCTCTTTTCTGAGAATTTTAATGTGTCTAGTCTTCCTCTCGCCTGCTGATTTGGCTTCTTGCCTCTGGCTGTCCTCCAGTTTCATTAAGTCTTTCTGGAGTTGGAGCAGACAGAACTAGACTAAACATTTTAGATTCGACGGCTCCACAGCCTCCTCCATGAGCAGGACGCTCACTTCTCTTATATTTTCTTTATTGTTGATACTCAAAACCATGCAAACTTTTTTTCCCATAGCAGTCAGCTAGGGTGTCTTTGGGAAAGGATCAGTGGTCAGTCACTCTCAGGATTCTTTTCTGGTCTGTTATTTTAATTATAAAATTTGGAAATGTTTTTCGTAAAGTGACCTTGACTGCGTTAAGTTTCAGTTGCCACTGTTCTGCCCACTTAAAAAGATTCTTATGTTGTCTTATAGTCTGGCCACATTGATTTATCTCTTAAAATATAGCCCAGCTATTTGGTTTCACTTCACTTATTCCTTAATTTATCAATTTAGCAAGATTTCATAAGCAATCTACTGTGTCCTCTCTGTTTTTCTGCCTGCCCTCTGGTGTGCTATTGTAAAGTAAATGACTGATGAACAAAAAGGAAGAAGAAGAGGAAAGGCCATGGATAATCCTCAAAATCAGGTACTCCACTTCTCATGAAAAAACCTTTAAAATTATAGAGCTTCCAATGGCTGATTCTAAGCGGTTTATAACCAATTCATTCAAGACCAAACAGAGGTGGAGTCAGAGGAGGAAATTTAAAAAAAAAAAAAAAAAGAAATCTATTTTTTGGCGACCTTTTATCTTTTTAAATCTGGAAACAGTCCTTGTAATATAAGCCTTATAGCCGTTCTGTAAGTGAGAAAACTGAAATTGATTGAAGTTATGTGATTGTTCACATTCATACAGGTAGTGAACAGCAGATCTGGGTTTCAAATTGGAATTTTCTACTTCCAGTTCCAAGGTTCTTTTCTCTGTAGCGACCAATCATCAGTTTGTCCTGTCTTTAAATGGAACCAAGAAGTGCATCTTTAGAACCCAATGGCTAGAAAGATTCAGGAAAGGGCAAAATAAAACTTCACCTTGTAATCTCTTAGGCCAACATGACAACTAAATTTTAAAATATTGTTGACTATTTTTAGTTTCTGGGAAGTAGTGAAACAAAATTTAATGTATTTATAATGGAATCAGGAAACATTTTGAAGTATCTGGAAGACTACATTTTAGAAGTGATCAACATAAAACCTCATTTGATCCAGTAGTTAGTTTTGCTGCTCTCTGGTATTATTACATGAGATTATTATCAGATATAATAATCAATACATGTTGATTTAATTTAATGAATTTCATTTTTACTTTCATTAAGAGGAGAATGATAGCTTTAATGGGCCTATCTAACTTATAAAAAGTGACTCATATTTCCTTGAGAAAAAGTCTCAGAAGCTGATGTCACCATTTAGCCAAACAGGAACAACAGTGTAGAGCACTATCAACTGCCCCTACAAGGGGCCTAGTCTCAGTGCATTTAGCTTTAAAAATGTCGTCTACTCCCTCCTGTTTTCAGGTTGCACATACCTGTAGCACAAAGCTGTTGTATATCTCCTGCACGGCAGGCAGTGGGAATTTTTCTCAGAGAATGGAAAGTTATACTAAATGTATATTCACAATACATTCCATCATGCGGATGTGTATCTGAATTTGATAAAAACAGCTACCATTTATTGAAAATATATGATATGCCTGATACTGTGCATATATTGTATCATTTAATCCTCACGAAGACCCTGGGAAATAAAAATTATTTCTATTCTATACAAAAGGAAACTTAGGTTTCAGAGAAGTTAAGGGACTTGTGCAGGTGAGAGAGTGAAATAGCAGCACAGGGACTGAAAGGCAGTTATCACTGACTGCCCCATACCGGCCCACTTCTTCTGACCAGTGATGTGAAGATGCACAGCTGTCTTTCTGATGGATACATATTGCCCTGTTGTCACTGTATGAAATTAGAGATTTGGGGTCTATACCACACTGTGGTTTGAAAAGGGTCTCAAAAGTATGGGTGTGTTAAAGTTACTATGCTTTAGGATTATGTATTTGACATGTATGATCTTTGTAATGTGTAAGTAGCATAACTTGTTTGATTAAGAAGCCACAGTGAATTAATTTCACAATAGTATTAGGTCTATGAAGGTGTAGAAAATTAGAAGTGTAAATCAGCGAAATCACAAGGAATGGTACAGAAAGTATATGGACATATCAGTGGATGTGTACAGAGAAGTAATTATGACCCTAAAATTCCAGGTAAATTGAAGCAAAGTGAATTAAATAAGATAATTCTCTGAAAACCAGGTGCAGGTAACTGTGGTTAACTATTACTTTATAAATGAGATGCCAATAGTTTTAAATCTCAAACACAAGAGATTTCTCTAAGAAAATTGAATCAGCAAATTTCTAGGAACAGTTGAGTTTCTATTTATTTATTTATTATTGAATGTATATGGTTGACATTCAGTAATAATTTTTATTTCTTTTACTGTTGTTCAAGTACCGTTGTCTGCATATTCCCCCGACCACTCCCCCCAACCCCAGCCATCCCCACCTCCCTCCCCTGATCTCACCCTACCTTGGTTTTGTCCATGTGTCCCTGAAGTTGTTCCTGAAAACCCTTCCTTCTTTTCCCCCATTATCCCCTCCCACCTCCCCTCTGGTTACTGTCTATTTGTTCTTAATTTCAATGTTTCTAGTTATATGTTGCTTGCTTGTTTGTTTTGTTGATTAGGTTCCACTTAAAGGTGAGATCATGTGGTATTTGTCTTTCACCGCCTGTCTTATTTCACTTAGCATAATGCTCTCCCGTTCCATCCATGTTGTCGCAAAGGGTTCTTTCTCCTCCTGCATAGTATTCCATTGTGTAAATGTACCACAGTTTTTTTATCCATCCATTTACTGATGGGCACTTAGGTTGCTTCCAGCACTTGGCTATTGTAAATCGTGGTGCTGTGAACATTGGGGTGCATAGGTTCTTTTGGATTGGTGTTTCAGGATTCTTAGGGTATAATCCCAGCAGTGGGATTGCCGGATCAAAAGGCAGTTCCATTTTTAGTTTTTTGAGGAAATTCCATACTGTTCTCCACCGTGGCTGCACCCGTCGCACCCGTCTGCAATCCCACCAACAGTGCAGTAGGGTTCCCTTTTCTCACATCCTCTCTAACACTTGTTGTTTGTTGCTTTGTTTATGATGGCCATTCTGACTGGTGTGAAGTGGTATCTCATTGTGGTTTTAATTTGCATCTCTCTGATGGCTAGTGATGCTGAGTATCTTTTCATATGTCTCTGGGCCCTCTGTATGTCCTCCGTGGAGAAGTGTCCAGGTCTTTTACCCATTTTTCAATTGGGTTGTTAGATTTGAATTCTAATCCTTGATCTCTGCCTAGTGCATACCAAAATTCCAGTCTTCCAGAACTAATGCAGGCATTTAACATAAACCAGATTTGCTGGTGCTCTGGCACGAAAGCTTCGTGCTGCCATGTAACGAGAATCTATGTATCATTATGCAGGCCAACCACATTTACACATGCACTGAGTTAAGTAATGGGGAAGATGATATTACCAGCATGATGGGGTACAGGGCCACTTTGCTAACCTCCTTAGAGAAAGTCAGCAGTATAAGGAACCTAAGAACTCACATGGAATTTTTGTGAAATTGCTCCACTTTCTCAAAGAGTCAGTGAGGACATGCTTAAGCTTCAGTATTTTCAGCACCATGCTTTTATGATTATCTTCAGCAGTGTATCTCAAGAACCTGTTCTCTACCCAGAGGAAGTTTGCTACCTGTAAAGTATTACTGACTTACCTAGCATATTCTACATTGTAGCAAACCCTAAACCAAAGGTCTCTGAAAGTCAATACTAGAGAATTAGTGGGCAACATCATACACAGTCTGGAAGGCCTAAAATGAAGCCAAGAATAGGCCAATCACTTAGTAAGGCCAAAGCTATATAAGATAGATATTCAGAACTAGCAGGAAAAAACAACATAAGAGATCACAAAGCAAAAAGCAATGAAAAAATGTGACCCAGTGTGATTTCATTCTGGCAACTATATTCACCTTTTAGGGGAGCTTTCCAGGTTTTTCTTCAGAACGTCTTAAAGATGCTCTCCTACACTTGAGCCCTAAAAGGGTCCTATATGTCAATCACCTGCTCTTGTAAAGAGCCATAGTCCAACCAGTTGGCAGAGAAGTTTAGCAGATTTGTCATTGCCGAAGGAGAGAATAAAGACAGTCACTTGAAGTCATTCTTCTTACTCTCCAATCTCCCTTTTCCTTCCTTATTTGTCATAACTTATGCCAAACACATAACATTCATCACATTTCTATGTGTAAGGAAACTGGAAACTTCCACAATTTCAAAATTTTAGTTAAGAATCCGGTGCCTGATTTTTGCTCTACATTAATATGCAGATGTTTTCTGAGCACCTGCTGTGTGCCAAGTCAGGTGCTAGGCAGTGACATGGGCATTGAGGTGAACATCAAGAGGAACAGAACATGGCCTCTACTCTCAACGTGCTCACACTAGTTTAGAAGATGTTTTCAAACAATGAGACTAAAGAAAACAATAAAGTAAGGCCTATGAGAGGTCACAAGTGCTGCCTCCTGTAGATGTTGTCAGTAAGTAGTTTGTTCAGTGATACTCAGTATCCAGAATGCTAGATACACCTTTCTCGCTATGAAATGAAAATATTCCAATTTTTAAAAAAATGTTCATCTCTTCCCTGTTCAAAAGATTTTATTTTTTAATATTTTTTTTAATTTCTCAATTACAGTTGAAGTAGAATGTTATATTAGTTTCAGGTGTGCAACCCTGAAACTGTGATTAGAAATTTATATAACCTACATAATGATCACACTGATAACTCTTAGTACCCATTTGACACCATACGTAGTTATTAAAATATTATTGGCTATATTCCCTGTGCTGTACTTTACATCCCTGTGACTATTTTTATAATTACCAATTTGTACTTCTCAGTCCCTTTGCCTTTTCCACTTATTCTCTCATTTCCCCTCCCCTCTGGCAACTGTCAAATGCTCTCTGTATCTTAAGAGTTTTTTCTTGTTCTGCTCGTTTATTTTATTTTTAAGATTCCAATATAAATGAAATCATATGACATTTGTCTTTCTCTGTTTGACTTATTTCACTCATCACAATACCTTGTAGGTCCATCCATGTTGCAAATGGCAAGATTTCATTCATTTTTATGGCTGAGTCATATTCCAGTGTGCATATACACCATTTACTTATTCGTTCATCTACTGGGGGACACTTAGGTTGCTTTCATGCCTTGGCTATTGTAAATAATGCTGCAATGATAAAGGGATGTATATGTCTTTTTGAGTTAGTGTTCTCGGTTTCTTCAAATAAATACCCAGAAGTGGAATGGAATTGCTGGGTTCTTTGTTGTAGCTTGTTATAGCCTTTGTTTTAAGGTATGTTTTGTCTGGTGTAAAAATGATTACCTTGGATATTTGTTTGTTTCCATTTTCATGAAATATCTTTGTCTATCCTTTTACTTTTAGTCTGTATGTGTCTTTTGATCTGAACTGAGTGTCTTGCAGACAGCATATGTAAGGATCTTGTTTTGCTATCCATTCAACCAGAACCCTATGTCTTTTCATTGAAGTGTTTAATCATTTGCATTTAAAGTAATTGTTGGTAGATATATATTTATTGCCATTTTATTATTATATATTTTATCTTTTTTCCTCTTCTTAAAGAAGTCCCTTCAACATTTCTTGTAGTACTGGTTTGGTGGTGATGAACTCCTTTAATTTTTTTCTTGTCCGAGAAGCTCTTTATCTGTCCTTCAATTCTAAATGATAACTTTGCTGAGAAGAGTAATCTTGGTTGTAGGTCCTTTCTTTTCATCACTTTGAATATTCCATACCAATCTCTTCTGGCCTGCAAAATTTCCATTGAGGAATCAGTGGACATTCTAATGGGAGCTCCCTTGTAGGTAATTAAATACTTTTCTCTTGCTACTTTAAAGATTCTTTCTTTGTCTTTAACCTTTACCATTTTAATTATGATATGTCTTAATGTGGGCCACTTTGGGTTCATCTTGTTTGAGACTTTCTGCACTTCCTGTACTTGTATATCTATTTCCTTTACCATGTTGGGGAAGTTTTCTGTCATTATTTTTTCAAATAGGTTTTCTTGCTCTCTTTCTTCTGGCAGCCACATGATGTGAATGTTGGTACACTTGTAGTTGTCACAAAGGCTCCTTATACTATCTGCCTTTTTTATTTATTTATTTTGCTGTTCTGATAGGGTGGTTTCTACTTTCTTATCTTGTAAATTGCTGATTTGATTCTCTGTTTAATCTACTCTATTGTTGATTCCCTATAATGTATTCTTTGTTTCAGATAGTGTATTCTTCATTTATGACTGGTGCTTTTTTATGTTTTCTATCTATATTTTTATGTTTGCTATCTCTTTTTTGAACTTCCCACTAAGTTTCTCTACTTTTCCCCTAAATTCATTGAGCAGCCTTATAACTAGTGTTTTGAACTCTGTATCTGGTAGATTGCTTCTGAACTTTTGTTCTCTTCTTTCATTTGGGACATGTTCTTTGTTTCCTCATTTTGACTGCCTCCCTGTGTTTGCTTCTAGGTATTAGGTAGAGCTGCTACATCTCCCAGTCTTGGCAGAGTGGCTTTTTATAGTAGGTGTGCTAAAGGGCCTAGCAGCCTCCCCAGTCACCCAATTTGGGCACTCTAGGTACACCCAACTCCCCCACTCCTGCACCCCACACCATGGGCTGTGCACACCTTCCTGTTGCGGTTAAGTTTTTTTTTTAATTGGTTTTAAGGAGAGAGAGAGGAAGGGAGAGAGAGAAAAAAAACATTGATTTGTTGTTCCACTTATTTATGCATTCATGGGTTGATTTCTTGTATGTGCCCTGACCAGAGATTGAACCCCCAACCTAGGTGTATCAGGGTGGCACTCTAACCAACTGAGCTACATGACCAGGACTATTGTAGTTGAGTCTTGATTGCTGTTGGCTCAGTAGTGGAAGGGATTCACCCTCAGGCTGATTGGCTGCTAACTTCAGTGGGGTTCTAATGCTCACTGAGTCTGCCCCTTGAGTTGTCCCTTGTGGAGGTGGTTGGGTGGTGCTCAGCTGTGGTCTGAATCTGTCCACACCAGATGCAGGTATGCTAGCTCTGAGGCCTCCAGGGAAGTAAAGGCAAAGGTCAGCACTGCCTGTGCCCTCCTTGGGGCCACCCAGTTTGAGCTACAAAGCTATCTGCAGATGACTGCTACTTGTATTGGGCTTGGTAGTGCCTGGAAGAGGCCAAGCTGCAAAGCAAGGCTGACTGTCTCTAGTCCCAGGCTTGGGGCCACTTAGCAAGAGGTATGGGGCACACTGAGGCCAAATGCTGCCTGTTTGAGAGATTTTAGAAAAGTCCACATCATGAGCCAAGACAGGCCATTTGTATGGAAAAGCCACTGGAAGAGGCTTGGGTGAGCTCACAAATTGAGTGGGGCAGGGTCTCAGGGAATCACCAGGGCAGGGCTAACAGTGTTAGGTAAGTTGATGGAGACTAAAATAGGGAGCTCCCCTGCTGGCTCTGTTAGGGACAGGGCTTTGCAGAAGAACAAGGGCCCCTGCCAGCACTTCTGTCTGAAGGTAAGCTGCTTCTCCAAGCCTTACCCTGATGCAAGACAATTCATTTCCTTCCCCATATGTCCCTGGTGTCTTTCCAGCTACTGTCCCTTCTCTAGAGCTTGTGGTAAATCTGTGTGTGGGCCCTTTAAGAGGACCACCTAGGACTTCAGAAGCCCTCCATCTCACTCAGCCACAATCATTGCTGGCTTTCACAGCAGAAGCTCTGGGGCCTTCTCTTCCCAGCCCTGAAACCCTGGACTAGGGGTCTGGTGTGGCACTGGGACCCCTCACTCCTCAGGGGAGACCTCTAAAGCCAAGATATTCCTCCCAAGTTTTAACTGCCACATATGGGTGAGGGACAAGCCTGTTCCATGTCTGTGTCCCTCCTACCAGCCTTGTTGTGGCTTCTGTATATTCTCAGTGATAGGACGTCTGTTTAGCTGGACTTCAGACTATTCTGACTTATAGTTGTTCTGTAGTCTAGTTGTAATTTTTATGTGGTTATGGGAGAATGTGAGTACTGCATTTACCTACTCTGCCATTTTCACCAGAAGCCCCAAAAGATTTTAAATACCTGAGTGCTTTTCATCTTTCTTATGATTAAATTATAGAATTTTAGAATGGAAAAGTATAAGAGGAATTATCTTGTCCATTCTTCTTGCTTTTGAAATTGAGGATATGAGACCCAAACTTGTTTCATGACATGCTTGAGAATTGAAGATCTAAACTGGAGCTTATGTCTATAGACTAGTAATCCCCCAACGTCATGCTGTGGTTTTCCTCATTTTTAGGTGCAGAGAACTTGGTGGAAAGGGAAGACTGTTGCGAGGCATCAGGCAGTAGATTTTCTGATACTAACTTTGTCTTCAGATGGAATCTATAAAAAACTCACAACTATGAGGCCTGCATGAGATAAATACAGAACTAATTTAGTACTTTATATTGAAAAATGTGTTGTGATTATAAGCATATATCCACATTTTCCTCTGTGAATGATCCTCCTAGTTGTTAGGCTCCTGGTAAGAACTTGAGATTCAAATGTTTTGCAACACAAGTGCCATAGCAGGAGAATTCTCTTATTTCTCATCCAACTTACTTTTTTAAATAAAATTAATAACCTAAGAAGTTTAACAAACATTGGTGATAGCTCTTACCAATATTCACTTTATTGTCTTTGATTTATTGCCAAGAGACTCATTCAAAAGAACAGAATATGTGAACAACGTTGCCAGGCAACTTAATGCAGGGAGAACAGCACCAGTTGCCTCACTGTTCTCAAGCTTCCCGTCACATATGGATGAGTAAAAGCATGTGTTGAATAGACATTCCAGGCATATTCCTTTAATCACTGCCAGAACTTCCTAAAGCAAAACTTTGCTCTGAACTCTTATTTTATGACTATCTGCATGGTCCAAGGGAATAAGAGTCAAATAGTTGTTAGGCAAATGTCAGAGACAGAAATCCCTGTTTGGAGACTGAGCAGACCTTTCAGTTACATCTTTTAGGAACCTATGGGTCCAAATGGCAAGAGTCTGAAGTGCAGGACATGCGACGCCAAGAGAAACTGTTGTCCAGTCTGGAAGCTCTAAAACTGTGAAGTGCTTGCCTCTATTCTAAATGTAACTGACTACACAAAATATTCCACATTACTTATCAACACCTAGTAGGTA